>JBAMCI010000033.1:0-41369 GCA_037075265.1 Drosophila nigricruria
ACTGACACTGGGCGCGTGCTGACTTGTCATATTTGCGAAGTCCACGCCCAGAGTCACAGCTGCGAATGTGTCGCAACAATGATGACAGCTCCAGCGGTAGCTACGAATGTGTCGCAACAGTGATAGCTACGAATGTGTCGCAACAATGTTGGCAGCTTCAGCGGCAGCTGCGGATGTACCGCAACAATGTTAGCGGCCGTCGTGATAATACGGCGCCACACACAAGGCGCAAGTCAGCAGTTCTGAGGAGCACCAGCAACGACGCTGGGGTTCGAAGAACAGCAACGGTCAACGGCGCTGGAGTTCCATGAATAGCGACGACAGCGCCTGCGCCTGCGACGGCGGCAGCGGCTTTGCTTTAGCAATGATCAACGCCGCTGGTGTTCCAAGAACGCCAACGACAGCGCCTGCGCCTGCGACGGCGGCAGCAGCTTTGCACTAGCAACGACCAACGCCGCTGGTGTTCCAAGAACACCAACGTCGACGCCCGCAACGGTAGCAGCGGCTGTGCACTGGCGGCAGCGCTGCGGCAGCGCCGAATCTGCGCTTGGTCGCAGATTTAGTTTTTAATTCTCTAATTGTTAGTCTTAAGTGTGAATTAAATAAACGCGCAGCGTACCGCTCGCAATAATTCTAATTGCTTAACACTCACTCTTTAATTCGACCAGCCATCGTTGTCGATATAAAACACAAACTTTACGGAGTTATATCAGTGAGCTGGCTAACGCCTCTGACAATGATATTAAATTCCATAATTTATACACGCGTTTACAACCCAAGATCAAAATGCTATGGCGGACATACCTACGCCCATTAGGGGCGTGGAAAATCAGGTAAAACTGTATCTTCTACAGTTTTAAAGCTAGAATTTGGCACGTAGGTTACTGCTACAATCCTATGAAGATCGACCAAAAAACTATATGACCACGCCTATTAGGAGCGTGGCAAATAGGATCTGACTATATAGTGATTTTTCAAATTCTGTTATATTTTGAGCACTATGAATGGTAGAGACTTGAAATTTGGTATATATACTCGGGTTGACAACCCAAGATGAAAAAAATATGGCGGATATATTTACGCCCATAGGGGCGTGGCAAACCGCAAAAGTTTGTAGCTCCTACAGTTTTAGAGCTAGAAGCTTCAAAATTGGATGGTTGAGTTACTGGTGAGCTCCTCTATCGATGACCCAAAAATAATTTTTACGCCTCTTATGGGGCATGCCCGACTAAATAATAACCTGTAATTTTCGCATTTTTTGAGTGTAAGCCTCCAAACTTCACAGTTACGTTACCTTTCACTACTTCTAAGAACTGGCCAAAAATTATATATCTACGCCCACTGGGGGCGTGGCAAATCGGGAAAAACTGTATGATTTTCCGTTTCTCAGTGAGAAAATCAAAATTTTATGACGATATTACTGCTGATATCCTCTATTGAATTCCAAAAAATTATATACATATGTACAAACCAATTGTGTGCGGGTGTGAATGAGTATTCCGCAGTCGGTAGCGCCCGACTGCAACGTTCTTACTTGTTCGAATTGGAGGCGAAGGGGGCGTGGTATCCAAAATCCAAAAATTACATTATGTCCGCATACACTGAATTTCAAAGCTCTAGCTTTTGTGGTTTACGAGATCGCTGCGTTCACTCGGACGGACGGACGGACGGACAGACGGACAGGGCTCATCGAGCTGATCAAGAATATATATACTTTATAGGGTCTGCCATGTCTCCTTCTGCCTGTTACATACATTTTCACAAAAACATACCCTGATTTCCCATTTTCAGTGGGTTCAGGGCATGTAAAAAAAAAAACAAAAAAAAATAAAAACAAAAAAAAAATTAATTAAAAATATATATATTACAATATATAAGTCAAATAAAACTGCTAATAATTGCTGGGCGCTACCCACTGCGGAATACTCATGCACACCCGCACAGATCACGCCCATTCCCACGCCACAATTGGTTTGTACATACTAACATACAAATACAAACCCGTCTGGTTAAAGAGGAAATAACATATAAAATACGCCATACAATGGGTAAAATTCAATATAATAAACAGCATCCTCATGAATGACAAAGATCTAGATTTTATACAAAAACAAATAAATAAAGCCGAAATAGATCTGACAATAGAATAGATGCCAGAATTGGCTGACGTATAGGATTAAGAAATAACTGTAAAACTTATAACAACATAAAAATCTGTAATCAAAAAGATGTAATAGATTTGAGATATGATGATTATATACCTAAGTTAATGTTAAGGAAAAATTCAATATGCGAACACATCGAGAGCTTGGAAGAAATCCAAGAACAACTTCCAAGGCAGAATAAAGTGGAAAGACACAAACGAAATAGTCCGGGGCACTTTACTTATAAAACACCGTCAATTGCCCAATTGCCAGCACCTCCGAACATGTTCCAAATTTTCAATTCACCAATATCCCATTTTTCTGACAATTGAGGACAACTGTGAAACTGAGGGTGGAAGAGTTAACGTCAATAAAATCAAAAGCAGTTTAGTTAATGCGCTGCGCCAAAAATGCTGATCTACGGTCTGCATTACATCTGCTCAAAGCAGCAAAACAATTCTTAAGAATTGTGGGTGCAACCGCTGGCGCCAAGCAGCAAAACAATTATTAGGAATTGTGATTGCGAGAACAACACGCGCAACCGCTGGCGCGTCCGCTGTTGCTGATATTTAAGAAACTTAATTCTGTAAGAAGAGTCAGTTTCATTTTAACATCCAAATAAATAAGTCGCTTCGCTGCGACGAAGAAATTTATTTAAAACGTTTTTTTTTTTGCATGCCCTTTTATACCCTCTGCTGCAGCGCTGCCGCCAGCGGAGTGTCGGAAATTAACGGATCCTGCACCAGCTAGTTCTCTCACTCTCTACAGGTCACGCTCTTCCAACACTCTGGCCTTATGGCTGAATACGAGGTATTGTTGATGCATCTCTAATGCATTTCGCTCACACTCTCTCTTTCCTTTTGCGTATATGTATGAGTGCACAGCAACTACATGCACTCATACATACACTGCGTGCTCTATTTTGTTGTTGGCCGATCGTGCGTAGCCAACAAAGTTCAGTAGCCTTTCGCCGCGGCTGTTGAACTTTGGGCGCTCTGCGTTGTTGTTGCCTACCACGAGCATCGTGTTTTTTTCGTCCCGTTTTTGCGCATGCGCTGACCACTGTGCGCATTTTATGCTGTCGCTGTTTACGTTTTGCGTGTGTATGCGGTCTTCTTCGGTTCGATTTAAACTACTTTTTTGCTGCGCATGCTCCCCGTTTCATGTGTGTGCGCGCGCAAATTCAAACAGCTTTGTTGTTGCGCTCACAACATTTTGGCTGTTTTTGCTGTGAATTTGCTTTGTGCGGCCGATGTTAATTTCGCTTATGTTTACAAAAAAAAAATCTCCCCTACATACATATATAGGTTGTTATGTTAATACACATAGCTATGTGTATGTACTCCCTTTTTATACCCTGAACCCATTGAAAATGGGAAAACAGGGTATAATGGTTTTGTTAAAATGTATGTAACAGGCAGAAGGAGGCGTGGCAGACCCCATAAAGTATATATATTCTTGATCAGGGCGACGAACTGAGTTGATTTAGCCCTGTCTGTCTGTCTGTCTGTCTGTCCGTCTGTCCGTCTGTCCGTATGTATGAACGCGTCGATCTCAGAATCTATAAGAGCTAGAGACTTGAAATTTTTTTTGTAGGTTCGTGTATAGCACGCGCAGATCGAGTTTGTTTCAAAAATTCGATAACTTTTATCGTTTTAATGTTATCGATTAAAAACGAAATCGAAAACCAGTTATAAATTTATGGCTTGCACATCTTTAAAGCTAGAGACTCCTTATTTTGTATTTAGTATAATATAGAGTTTTTGCAATTTTGATTTTTGTTATATTTTGGATGCCACGCCCCCTTCGCCCTAAATTTGCAAAAAACTTATTTCAAGTGCTAGAGACTTGAGCTTCGGCAACTACACACATATGAATGACATAATCACGCTGTGAAAGTTTGATTAAGACAGTCCATCTACAAAGGAACTTATTCAACAATTAACTTCCCATAATACTGCTCTTACTGCAGCCCGAACGCAGTCACTGCGTAAACTGCGCAGTCAGCAGAGCGCTCACTTGCGTGCGTATGTGTATGCGTGTGTGTATGTGTGTGTGCATTTGTTGCTTGTATATATATGTTAAATAAGTATAAAATGTTTGGAATATCGGCTCATCGCAGGGTTCAGGGGATCTCCTAGTCGGGTACCACCGACTAGAGCTTTCTTACTTGTTTTTTTTGTTTTTTTTATAAACTGGCCGGCAACTCACCCGCTTCTGCTCGATATGGCTTGAGGTCCGCCACATGAGCCGTTCTGCTCCGCTTATCTGCCTCTGAAGTGATCCGGCAGTTAACCGGGGAGATCAAGCTGACCACCGTATATGGTCCTCCATATCGTGGGGCCAGTTTCGCTGCGAATCCATCCGCGGCATTATACAAGTGGCGTTCTTTTGCCCACACCTTGTCCCCTACGGCCGGCTTCCACTGCCGCCGCCGTAGATTGTAGTTCCGCGCTTGATCCTGAGTAGCTTTCTCCAGACTGCGTCGCACCACCTGGAACACCTCGGCCATTCTGGTTGCTCGCTCCACCGGACTCTGTTCCTCTTGGTCTGTTCCCACTGTCTGTGCGTCGAACAGTGATTTTGGCAATCTTGGCTCACGCTCTTGCGTGAGGTAGGCTGCCGTATAGCCTGTTGACGCCGAAACACTGCTGTTGACTGCCAGTGTCAACTCCGGCAACTCCTCGTCCCAACACCTGATCGCTGCCCACCGTCTTCACCGTTCGATTTGCCGTTTGGGATTTTCCTGAGGCGTGTATCAGTTATCAGCTGGTGATGTACGCCTAGCTCGTCCAGGAACACCTTGAATGCGCGACTCGTGAATTGAGTGCCATTGTCGGTGATGAACTTCCAGAACTTATATGCGCTGCTCCGTCGGCGCACATAATTTCCACGCAGCCACGTCCTCATGGCCTGCTTGGTGTGGAATGTGTCTGTATAAACTTCCAGCCTCCTCTCGATAATCCGGAAACGTCTTTGGGCCTCTGCGCAGGTCCTGGCGAAGCTTGACAATCCAGCGACATCCTGTCCCAGCTGCCTTGTCCTTGCTCGTCACCAAACGCCATGCCTCTTCGCCCAGCGGCTGCCGTGCTTGCCTTTCCGGTATCTGATCTCGAAGTCGTACTGCTGCAACTCCAGAGCCCATCTAGCAATCCTCCCTGAAGGGCTCTCAATAGAGTTGAGCCACTTCAGTGCCATGTGATCTGTTACCACAATAAAATGGTAGCCTTCTCGATATGGCCTCAGCTTCCGAATGCCCCAGATAATGGCCAGACACTCATTTTCAGTTGCCGAATAATTCCGCTCTGCACTATTCAGGGTTCGGCTGGCGTACGAGATCACACGCTCTCCATCCTCAGAAGTCTGCGTCAAGATTGCCCCAAGTCCATAATTGCTCGCGTCCGTTTGCAAGCAGAAAGGCTTTGAGAAATCTGGGCACGTCAAGACCGGTGATTCCGTCAGCTTGACCTTTACCGTCTCAAAAGCCCTCTGACGCTCCTCTGTCCACTCCCATTTTTTGCCCTTTTTCAGCAGCGCATTGAGCGGATGCACTGTGGTCGCAAAATCTGCCACAAAACGAAGGTACCACGACGCCACTTCCACGTATTGCCGCAACTCTTTTACGTTGGCAGCTGGTTTCAACTCAGCAATTGCGGCCACTTTCTCCGGGTCCGTGCGGATGCCATGTTCCGTCACCTTATGGCCAAGATATTTTAGCTCCTTCTTAAAGAAATAGCACTTGTCGATGTTGATCCTTAAGTTGGCCGCTTGTAGCCGCCGGAACACCTCCCGCAGGTTGTCCATGTGTTCCTGGCGTGTTATCCCAATGACGATGATATCATCCAGGTAGGCAAAGGCATGCGGCATCATTTCTGGGCCAATAACTTGGTCTAGCGCTCGTTAAAATGTTGCCGGCGCCGAATGAAGCCCGAACGGCATCACCTTCCATTGGAACAGCCCCTTCCTGGGACTCTGAACGCTGTCAATGGCCGGCTCGATTTTTCCATTGGTATCTGCCAATACCCATCGTTCAAATCCAGGCTAGTTTTGAATCGAGCCTCTCGCAGCTGGTCCAAAATATGGTGCACCCGCGGCAGCGGATATGCGTCCATAATCGATCGGCTGTTCAGCTACCGAAAATCCACACACAGCCGCCATTTCCCGGTCTTCTTCTTGACCATCACGATTGGCGCGCTGTGAGGACTCTTGGAATGCTCGATGCAGCCTTTGGCCAGCAGCTCATCCATCTGGTGGTTAATCTTATCGTGCATTTTTGGATTTTTGGGAAAATACCGCTGCTTTATGGGTCGCTTGTCCAGCACCGTGATCCGATGCTCCGGGATCATTGTGGTGCCCTTCACGTCCCGAAACTTCGCAAGTTCCCTCCTCAGGAACGTATCCACCTCCACATCCTCATGGAGTGGTTGTTGAAGCTCCGGAAGCTCGCTTCCATCGGCGTCTGTGTACTCACCTCAATGCTGCTGACAGCCACTGTCAGCCTCTCCTCCAGCTGTCCACCTGGTTGCAGATTTCTCGGCTCGATCTTCAGCTCTAAGCCACCGCACTCCAGCGCGATGCCCATGCTGGCCAAGAAATCCCAGCCCAGCACCAGATCGTCGGTCACGCCTGGCAGCACCAGCAACGAAATGCGGATCTGCTGACTTCCCAGCATGATCATTGTTTCCAGTTGCGAGTCCACCTGACTGCAACTGCCGTCTGCCAGACTTATGAGCCTTCGTGTGGCGCGCCTCACGCCCACTCCTCGGAGCCTTCGGCCAGCTTTTCGCTCACAAAGCTGCTGGTGGCTCCAGTGGCTCCAGTATCAGCTCCAATGACCACAATCGCCGACAGCTGGATGCCTTCATCCATAAGACTACCACTAGTGTCTGGGGCCTCCATGACGCTGCACCCGCTCGCCCCTGGATGGCGTGTGCCTCTGGCCGTTTCCCGACTGGCAGCAAGTCGCTGTTCGCACGCCGATGCGCCCGCATTGCCAACAAAACTCCAGGTGCTCGTTGCGGCACTCAATGGCGTAGTGGCCCTCTTGGCTACATATCGGGTATGCCCTGGCGGGGTTCTGGACATGTGTCCTTGGTCCTGCTGTGCATTTCCTGGGTGCGGGTCGACGTCTCGTCTCCTCAGCGGCCATGCTCCGGTGGTATTCCTTATCATCCGGGCTCCCAGCGTCGTTCATGGCCATCAGCCGCGTTGTTGCTGCATCAACTTTTCCCGATCCCTTTCCAGATCCTCAAACTCGTTTGGCAGCAGCATGAGCTCGTCAGGTTACAGAACTGATATGGACGAGCATATGCGCGCAGATCGGGGAAACTATTGTTGTAAATGGTTTTTAGCTCACGATCTGCCGCATAGAGTAGTGGCCGCATCAAGGTTTGCATATCCACCATGTAAACCTTGAAGGGCTCGTCCACCATCTGCCTCAGGTCCAGATCCAGACCATATGTGTCGGCGGACCACTGCACTTGCTCCAAAAACTCCAGCGGCTTCGTTGTGCCATCGAAGCGGAAGCCCCATTCTCGCACCTGCTTGGCGATCTTTGGGTACTCCAGCGCTGTGCAGCTCGGCCCTCGTGGATTTATTTCTGGTTGCGGGGTGGATGTGGTTCTCCACGATCCTCGTTGCATCTCTTGCAGGCGGACGGCACTGGTGGATGGCAGAGACAATCGTGCCACGTTCACGATCCCATCTTGCTCACCCAGCTCGTCTTCCTCGACGTCGGTCAGCGCCTCGTCTCTCAGCGGCGAGCGGCGTCCATGCAGCTTCGCAATCTCTGCGATCCTGATGGATTAAGGAATCCTTCCCTCATTCATTGTGACCCACTCGCCGAACTGCCTCCGCATTGCGTCAAGAGTGCCAGTCAGACTTACGCCAAACTCGATCCCGTAGCGCAGCACATCGTCCTTCTTGAGATTATATACCCAAGCTCGCACCATTTTTATACACTGACTCGTAATTATCGCAGGGCCCCACGTTGGGCGCCAGTTGTAACAAACCTCGGCTTATCCCGATTTTAAGCCGGGCCGAACATAGCCGACTGTGCGTTCGTGCCAACAAATTTATATGTAGCGCCTTGCGATAAATTATAATTCAATGTTTTTATACTCATTCCGTCTGTCCGTATGAACGCAAACCATTTGCACAGTTTTGAAGCTAGAGAGTTGAAATTTGGAATATATACTCGTGTATACCCTCGAATTATAAAGTGTCAAGATTTTCCCGATACGCCCACTAGGGGCGTGGTAAATCGGAAAATACATTTTCCGATATCTGAGAAACACTACTTCTGGAAATGCTAGAGAGTTGCAATTTGGAATATATACTCGTGTTGACAACTCAAGATGAAAAATCTATGGCGGGTATATCTACGCCTATTGGGGGCGTGGCAAATCGGGTAAAACTGTATCGTCTACAGTTTTAAAGCTAGAATGCCCAAATTTGGCACGTAAATTACTGCTACGATCCTATGAAGATAGACTAAAAAACTATATATCCACGCCTACTAGGGGTGTGGCAAATCGGATCTGACTATATAGTGCTTTTTCAAATTCTGTAATATTTTGAGCACTATGAATGCTAGAGACTTGAAATTTGGTATATATACTCGGGTTGACAACCCAAAATGAAAAAGATATGGCAGATTTATCTACGCCCATAGGGGGCGTGGCAAACCGCAAAAGCTCATAGCTCCTACAGTTTTAGAGCTATAAGCTATATTACTGGTGAGCTCCTCTATCTATGACCCAAAAATAATTTGTACGCATCTTATGGGACATTTCCTGCTAAAAAATACCCTGTAATTTTTGCATTTTTTGCGTGTAAGCTCCAAACTTCACACTTACGTTATTCTTCACTACTTCTAAGAACTGGCCAAAAATTATATGTCTACGCCAACTGGGGGCGTGGGAAATCGGGAAAATCTGAATGTTTTTCCCATTCTCAGTGAGAAAATCAAAATTTTATGACGATATTACTGCTGATCTCCAATATTGATTTCCAAAAAATTATATATGTACAAACGAATTGTGGGCGTGACAATGGGCGTGAGTTGTGCGGGTGTGAATGAGTACTCCACAGTCGGTAGCGCCCGACTGCAACGTTCTTACTTGTTATGGTTTGCGATTCTTATATTTTCTCACTTCTTTGATGCCAATTTACACGTTCTATGTTTGTACAAAACGTGATTTGGCGCGACGCCAAATCGCGCCAAATCTGCGTGGCAGCCTTTCATTGGCCAAAGCACCGTTATTGGCATACGACTGAAAGTGTACACTACTTTCTCGCAGCCACAAACGGTACTTTGTGTACCAACGGACGCCGATGATCGACGTGAGAGCGACGCGAGCCAATCGCTGAATACATAAGAGCCACAGAGACAGACTAAGTCGGTATCTGCGCCCTTTCCAGTAGCGAGGGTCGCTACAATCGTACTAGCGTCGCTGTGTGGAGCAATACATGCAGGCACGCATATATGCATAAGTGCACATCAAATACATGCACTTATACATAAAATACGTGCCCATCTATATTGTTCCTCACAGTGTATAGCACGCGCAGTTTCTATAACTTTTATCGTTTTAATGTTATCAATTAAAAATGAAATCAAAATCCAGTAATTAAACTATATCTCTTATAGCTAGAGTCTTCAAATGTTGCATTTAGTTTTGTATGTATTTTATACAATTTTGGTTTTTGTTATATTTTGGGTACCAAGCCTCCTTCGCCTCAAATTTGCAAAAAACATATTTCATATACTGGAGACTTGTGCTTTGGCAAATACACACATATGAATGACATTATGACGCTCTGAAAGTTTGATTAGGAAAGTCCATCTACAAAGAAACTTATTTAACAATGAAGTTCGCATAATAAAGCTCTTCTGCAGCCCACGCTCAATCGCAGCGCTAACTGCGCACTCAGCAGAGCGCTAGCTTATGCGTATGCTTGTATATATGTATATGTTAAATAAGCATAGAATGTTTAGGATTTCGTGTCATCACAGGGTTCAGGGTATGTATGAGTATGTCCGTCCGTCTGTCCGTCCGTCCGTCTCTCTGTATGTACAAACCATATCACACTATTGCATCTAGAGATTTGAAATTTGGAACATATGATTCCCAATACGCCCACTAGGGGCGTGGCAAATCGGAAAATGCGTTTTCCGATACCTCAGAAACTCTGCTTCTAGAAGTGCATCTAAATTTGAAATTTGGAACATATGATTCCCAATACGCCCACTAGCGCCTGACTGTTATTAATTGTTAATATGTGATTGGCTCACAAAATTTTAAGTTATATAATACACAGTGATTAGTATAAAGCCTAACAATGGTTAGTGTTTTTCAACCGGCGTGTTCGGCTCTGGTTAAGTGCTTAGAGGTTTAAAATTAATAGCAAACAGGCCTTTGCGTATTCGTATCCTGTTTGCGTTTTTCCGCACTTTGGCGAAATTTTTCCGTATTTATTAATTCCAGACGTCCCTCGATCAGATTCTTTTCCTCCGTTGTCTTCGATGTCTTCAGTAAGTCCAGCTCCAGTCGCCTGGCTCTCATAAGGCTGGCCAAATTTCCTTCTTTGTTCCTCTTCTGTTTTGGTTTATGGTTTTGCCGCTCACGATATTGTTTTTTGGACACACTTCTAGCGTCCCTTTCCTCGAAAGGAGCAGCATCCCTGGGATTGTCCAGCTTGAAGCCAATTGACCATATTTTTTTTATACTCATTAACAAAGTGAAATGAGTATATTGGTTTTGTGCAATGTCCGTCACGCTGTCCGTCCGTCTGTCCGTCTGTCCGTATGAACGCAAACCATTTGCACAGTTTTGAAGCTAGAGGGTTGAAATTTGGAATATATACTCGTGTATACCCTCGAATTATAAAGTGTCAAGATTTTCCCGATACGCCCACTAGGGGCGTGGCTAATTGGAAAATGCATTTTCCGATATCTCAGAAACACTACTTCTAGAAGCGCTAGAGAGTTGCAATTTGGAATGTAGACTTGTGTTGACAACTCAAGATGAATAAGCTATGGCGGATATATCTACGCCTATTGGGGGCGTGGCACATCGGGTAAAACTGTATCGTCTACAGTTTTAAAGCTAGAATGCCCAAATTTGGCACGTAAATTACTGCTATGATCCTATGAAGATAGATCAAAAAACTATATATCCACGCCTACTAGGGGCGTGGCAAATCGGATCTGACTATATAGTGATTTTTCAAATTCTGTAATATTTTGAGCACTATGAATGCTAGAGACTTGAAATTTGGTATATATACTCGAGTTGACAACCCAAGTCGAAAAAGATATGGCGGAAATATCTACGCCAATATGGGGCGTGGCAAACCGCAAAAGTTTATAGCTCCTACAGTTTTAGAGCTAGAAGCTTCAAAATTGGATGGTTGAGTTACTGGTGAGCTCTTCTATCGATGCCTAAAAAAATAATTTTTACGCCCCATTTGGGGCATGCCCGGCTAAAAAATACCCTGTAATTTTCATTTCACAAAGTGAAATGAGTATATTGGTTTTGTGCAATGTCCGTCACGCTGTCCGTCCGTCTGTCCGTCTGTCCGTATGAACGCAAACCATTTGCACAGTTTTGAAGCTAGAGAGTTGAAATTTGGAATATTTACTCGTATATACCCTCGAATTATAAAGTGTCAAGATTTTCCCGATACGCCCACTAGGGGCGTGGCAAATCGGAAAATGCATTTTCCGATATCTCAGAAACACTACTTCTAGAAGTGCTAGAGAGTTGCAATTTGGAATGTATACTCGTGTTGACAACTCAAGCTGAAAAAGCTATGGCGGATATATCTACGCCCATTGGGGCGTGGCAAATCGGGTAAAACTGTATCTTCTACAGTTTTAAAGCTAGAACGTCCAAATTTGGCATGTAGGTTACTGCTTAGATCCTATGAAGATCGACCAAAAAACTATATATCCACGCCTACTATAGGCGTGGCAAATCGGATCTGACTATATAGTGATTTTTTAAATTCTGTAATATTTTTAGCACTATGAATGCTAGAGACTTGAAATTTGATATATATATACTCATGTTGACAACCCAAGTTAAAAAAGATATGGCGGATACATCTACGCCTTAAGGGGGCGTGGCAAACCGCAAAAGTTTATAGCTCCTACAGTTTTAGAGCTAGAAGCTTCAAAATTGATAGTTGAGTTACTGTTAAGCTCCTCTATCGATACCCCAAAAATAATTTGTACGCCCCTTATGGGGCATGCCCGGCTAAATAATACCCTGTAATTTTTGCATTTTTTGAGTGTAAGCATCCAAATTTCACATTTACGTTACCCTTCATTACTTCTAAGAACTGGCCAAAAATTATATGTCTACGCCCACTGGTGGCGTGGCAAATCGGGAAAAACTGTACGATTTTCCGATTCTCAGTGAGAAAATCGAAATTTTATGACGATATTACTGCTGATCTCCTCTATTGAGTTCCAAAAAATTATATGTGTACAAACGAACTGTGGGCGTGGCAATGGGCGTGATCTGTGCGGGTGTGAATGAGTATCCCGCAGTCGGTAGCGCCCGACTGCAACGTTCTTACTTGTTTTTTATTGAATTTCTGGGGCTAAACAATTTCAATTATTCGCCCGATTTGTCGCTATTTGCATTATTGGGAAGCTTTCACTTTCCCCACAAGTGGCTTTTTCGACTTCGATCCTTAGGATGTCTGTCACGGTCGCCATGTAATAATTAGTTAATATTCAAAGATTTAATGAAACACTTCTGTTGGTTTCTGCAGACCGGCAGACCGGGAGTATGTAGCATGCAGTATGTATATATAGATGTGTAAAAGGCGCATACTTATTTATTTATTTATTTAAAAAGGGAAATTGACAACACGAGAGTCAAACTTAAAGATGGTGATATTATATTTGCCAGTCCGGCCTGCTATGCCCCAATTCATAGCCTTGTATGGTCAGTGATATTATTGAACTACAAAAGATAGAAAGTGTTAATAGAAACTTATAAAATATTTACTATAGACTTAAGTATAATCATTAAATAATAAATATAAAAGTAAAGATTAAAAGTAAATTTAAAATATTAATAAAAGCAAACAGAATAAGAAGAGGAGAGAGAAAGATAAAGAAAAGAAAGGATTGAGTAATCACTCCACAATGTTGAAGATTTTGCAGGTCGTCAAATTTGTGCATCTGCTCACTCCTGGGCACTGTGTGTGATTTCCCTAAGATGATCTGAGAGCAAGGATTTAATTAAAGGTAGAGAGAGTTCAGAGGAAAACACGTGATAAAATTTATTGTAGTTAATACATAAAATGTGAAACGCGCTATGCAAAGAATAATCCGAAGTGCACAATGGTAAATACAACGGACGAAAGTATCTGGTTGTTCTGGAAGGAACAGAAAAATTAAGCTGTAATAACAGGCATGACGAGTCAATATTACCAATAATCAAATTATGTAGAAAAACAATCCCCATGATAGTTCTACGATTGATTAATGATGGAAGATCAATAAAAAGAAGCCTACTAAGATAAGACGGTTAACGAAGATTGGTGTCCCAGTTTAGATCTCGTAAGGCAAAGAGTAGAAACTGTTTCTGGACCGATTCAATACGATCCTGATAGAATTTATGCTGTGGAGACCATATAATTGAGCAATATTCTGAAATAGGTCGTACCAGCGAAACATAAAGAAGTTTGGTAATGAATGGATCCTTGAATTCTTTTGCCCAACTTTTAATAAAACCAAGAACACTTTTGGCTTCATTTATGATAGTTGAGATATGAGAATTGAAATTAAGTTTCGAGTCAAAAATTACACCAAGAATAATTATTAATTGAATAATTAGCAATATATGGAATAGTACGACAGAAGGTCATTGTCATACATTAAGAGCAATTTAAATGCAACCGATTAGCCACACACAAAAGTTGGAAGGAATTAAGATCATCTTGAAGGCGTATATGATCAAGTGAACTAGCATACGAAAGACAAAATTTTACGTCATCTGCATACATAAATATCTTTGAATTCGATATACGGTTTGTGAAGGTCATTTATAAATAGGGAAAAAAGTAACGGACCCAAATGACTACCCTGAGGTACACCCGACGAAACGAAAACAAGTTTCGAAAAAGCTGTTCTCAACAAAACTCTTTGGGTTCTACCTTTTAAATAGTGAATAGACTTGCTGTGTTGTTGATCAGTAGTATATTGATTTTATTCTTCTGAGCCAGTGTATTTATATACTGACTCATGCATAATTTCAACCCTTAAATCTATTGCTGAGTTTGTAAGGCCCAGCGTTGGTCTTTATCTATTCTTAGTCTATCGCAGAGTTTGTAAGGCTCAGCGTTGGTGTTTATGTACTCTTAACTTATCGCAGAGTTTGTAAGGCTCAGCGTTAATGTTTGTGTACTTAGTCTATTTATAGATTCTACATGTGTGACCCTTGTCATTTCTACATACTTCAACCTAGTCGTGAGTGCGTAGATTACATGTTTATGATCTTCGGCCTGAACATTCTGCGGGGGCCCAGAAAATGACAGCCAGTGGTCTGTTTATCATGGAACGTCCTCCATCAGCAGTCGCACCTTCTCGCCTTTTGGATTTGTGTGCCGATGACTTCTTGGATGCGTCCATTACCTTCCGTATAAACTGGAAGGGGATTGCTTACGCTGTGCATCCAGGTATAGCACAGCGGCACTTGACCATGCCTGGAACGACGAACCCCAGTTGTGTTAGCATCGGCTTCATGCTCATCCGGTCGCAGCGTCTCGTTACGTTGCTTCTTGGCGATCGAGCTATTGGCTTCTTTAAGATATCTCCTGGCGGTGCTTGCTTTGGCAGTTGCATCGGGTTGTTTTGGTATTACATCCATTGTTGCTCCCTCTGCTTTTGATCTTCCTTTTCCAGTTGTCATTTTTTGCATTCTAGATTTTCCTTTTTCTCTCCTTGATGTTGTTATAGCTTCTCCTGCAGCTCCTTTTGCAGTAGTTTTGCCATAGCCTTTTTTCGAGAGTTTTGTTGGGCTAATTATCTTTTTGCTTGGTGATCTGTTTATGTTGCCGGAGACAATCCATCCAAACTATGTCTTTTGTCCCAGAGTTTCGTTTATTTTTTTCACTTTTCCCAACATTATTAGGGGTAGTAAATCCACTCCAATGACAACATCAATCCTACTGGGTTCGTTAAAGTGTGGGTCTGCTAGCTCGCAGCCCATCCAATCTTTATTGACATCCATGTCAATTTTCTTGCTCGGTAGAGCTTTCTGAAGTTTAGGCATGACCAGTGCCTGTATTGTGGTGACGAATTAGCTATTTTTTAGAACTTCCACAGTCTGAGAAATTCCCTGAACTTCCACGTTCCGTTTGATTCGGCGCAGTTTTAGTTGTTGTGCGGCTTCTTGCGATATTAAGGTTCTTTGTGAGCCTCCATCAATAAGAGCCCTTAGCTGCTCGTATTTTCCAAATTTATTTTGAATTCGGATGAGCGCAGTTGCCAGCAGCGTATCTTACCCTTTATTTTCTTTCAGACAATTGCGGCTGACGTTCTCTTTTTTGTTTGCATCCTCGTGAAGCAAACTGTTGTGTGCTTTGGAGCATCGGTTGCAAGTCCAATGCTTTTTGCACTCTTTGAAGCTATGAGTGCCAAGACATTTAAAGCACAGTGCATTTTTGGACACAAATTCCTTGCGCCTTTTAACAGTGTCAGCTCTAAACATCTGACATCTTATTATTTCATGCCCATCCAGTTGGCAAAAACGGCATCTTTTGTAGCTCGTTTTCTTCGTTTCCATTGACGTATGGACGGCACTCTTTTGCACTAAGTCTATTGAGTTATATAGTTGCTCAATAAACTCCAGCACATTGTCCAAGGACTGGATTTCTCTCGCCTTCTTTACATGTTGCTCATAAAGTAGTATAACTTCTGTCGAAAAACGTCGCAGCAAAATTTGAGCGAACAAAATATCAGCCTTTTGGCCTTTTTCTTTGTCGATGAAGATGCACTCAGTCGCTGTGTCCAAGAACTTGCGGATACTGCCTTCATCGCTTGCATATTAGCTCCCACGCTGCATTACAGCTAGCAGACGATCCAATTAATAAATGGCCTACTACCATTTTGGCTTCTCCTTTGAGGCAAGATTTCAGGTAGTTCAGCTTCCTTGTATCGCTGATATCCTTCTTGCTGTGAATTACCTCGGAGAACAACTCGAAGAACGTTGGCCACTCTTTGGAATTTCCATTAAATTGAGGAAGATCCACTTTTGGCAGCTCTGGAACTTCTTCTTTTATGTTGTGCAAGTCACCTATTTTTCTATTCAGCTTCTTTGTCAGTAGGTTGACATTGCACTCCAGTTCATCGATTTCTTCGGTCGGCAACTTCGACCTTCATCAAGGACTCTTTATACATTCGGATGTTTTCCATTATGGCATCATATATTTATACTCATTTTCAAAGTGAAATGAGTATATTGGTTTTGTGCAATGTCCGTCACGCTGTCCGTCCGTCTGTCCGTTTGTCCGTCTGTCCGTAAGAACGCAAACCATTTGCACAGTTTTGAAGCTAGAGAGTTGAAATTAGGAATATATACTCGTGTATACCCTCGAATTATAAAGTGACAAGATTTTCCCGATACGCCCACTAGGGGCGTGGCAAATCGGAAAATGCATTTTCCGATATCTCAGAAACACTACTTCTAGAAGTGCTGGAGAGTTGCAATTTGGAATGTAGACTCGTGTTGACAACTCAAGATGAAAAAGGTGTGGCGGATATATCTACGCCCATTGGGGCGTGGCAAATCGGGTAAAACTGTATCTTCTACAGTTTTAAAGCTAGAACTCCCAAATTTGGCTCGTAGGTTACTGCTTAGATCCTATGAAGATCTACCAAACTATATATCCATGCCTACTAGGGGTGTGGCAAATCGGATCTGACTATATAGTGATTTTTCAAATTCTGTAATATTTTGAGCACAATTGATGCTAGAGACTTGAAATTTGGTATATATACTCGGGTTGACAACCCAAGACGAAAAAGATATGGCGGATATATCTACGCCCATAGGGGACGTGGAAAACCGCAAAAGTTTATAGCTCCTACAGTTTTAGAGCTAGAAACTGTATCTTCTTCAGTTTTAAATCTAGAACGTCCAAATTTGGCACGTAGGTTACTGCTACGATTCTATGAAGATCGATTAAAAAACTGTATTCACGCCTACTAGGGGCGTGGCAAATAGGATCTGACTATATAGTGATTTTTCAAATTCTGTTATATTTTGAGCACTATGAATGCTAGAGACTTGAAATTTGGTATATATACTCGGGTTGACAACCCAAAATGAAAAAAATATGGGGAATATATATCTACGCCCATAGGAGGCGTGGTAAACCTCAAAAGTTTGTAGCTCCTACAGTGTTAGATCTAGAAGCTTCAAAATTGAATGGTTGAGTTACTGGTGAGCTCCTCTATCGATGACCCAAAAATAATTTTTGCGCCCCTTAAGGGGCATGCCCGTCTTAAAAATACCCTGTAATTTTCGAATTTTTTGAGTGTAAGCATCCAAATTTCACAATAACGTTACCCTACACTATTTCTAAGAACTGGCAAAAAATTATATGTCTACGCCCACTGGGGCGTGGCAAACCGGGAAAAACTGTACGTTTTTCCGATTCTCAGTGAGAAAATCAAAATTTTATGATGATATTACTTACTTACTTGTTAAATTACTTGTTTAAATTACTCTTACTTGTTTAAATTAGAAAGAGTCTGAGTAAACCAGGGGGCATTATTAGAAACGGGAATAGGGAGACACATAGGAACACACTCATCTAGAATAGAGTTTAAAGTGTTATAGAAAATAAATGTTGCCAAATTAATGTCAACTGAGACCAATCTGTTGCATTAATAAGTTAATTAAGCAAATCAAAATTGTACTTATTATAACAACGACGTTCTTTTAAAATTGTAGTAAGTAGCATGCAGTATGTATACATAGATGTGTAAAAGGCGCATACTATTTATTTATTTATTTAAAAAGGGAAATTGACAACACGAGAGTCAAACTTAAAGATGGTGATATTATATTTGCCAGTCCGGCCTGCTATGCCCCAATTCATAGCCTTGTATGGTCAGTGATATTATTGAACTACAAAAGATAGAAAGTGTTAATAGAAACTTATAAAATATTTACTATAGACTTAAGTATAATCATTAAATAATAAATATAAAAGTAAAGATTAAAAGTAAATTTAAAATATTAATAAAAGCAAACAGAATAAGAAGAGGAGAGAGAAAGATAAAGAAAAGAAAGGATTGAGTAATCACTCCACAATGTTGAAGATTTTGCAGGTCGTCAAATTTGTGCATCTGCTCACTCCTGGGCACTGTGTGTGATTTCCCTAAGATGATCTGAAAGCAAGGATTTAATTAAAGGTAGAGAGAGTTCAGAGGAAAACACGTGATAAAATTTATTGTAGTTAATACATAAAATGTGAAACGCGCTATGCAAAGAATAATCCGAAGTGCACAATGGTAAATACAACGGACGAAAGTATCTGGTTGTTCTGGAAGGAACAGAAAAATTAAGCTGTAATAACAGGCATGACGAGTCAATATTACCAATAATCAAATTATGTAGAAAAACAATCCCCATGATAGTTCTACGATTGATTAATGATGGAAGATCAATAAAAAGAAGCCTACTAAGATAAGACGGTTAACGAAGATTGGTGTCCCAGTTTAGATCTCGTAAGGCAAAGAGTAGAAACTGTTTCTGGACCGATTCAATACGATCCTGATAGAATTTATGCTGTGGAGACCATATAATTGAACAATATTCTGAAATAGGTCGTACCAGCGAAACATAAAGAAGTTTGGTAATGAATGGATCCTTGAATTCTTTTGCCCAACTTTTAATAAAACCAAGAACACTTTTGGCTTTATTTATGATAGTAGAGATATGAGAATTGAAATTAAGTTTCGAGTCAAAAAGTACACCAAGAATAATTATTAATTGAATAATTAGCAATATATGGAATAGTAAGACAGAAGGTCATTGTCATACATTAAGAGCAATTTAAAAGCAACCGATTAGCCACACACAAAAGTTGGAAGGAATTAAGATCATCTTGAAGGCGTATATGATCAAGTGAACTAGCATACGAAAGACAAAGTTTAACGTCATCTGCATACATAAATATCTTTGAATTCGATATACGGTTTGTGAAGGTCATTTATAAATAGGGAAAAAAGTAACGGACCCAAATGACTACCCTGAGGTACTCCCGACGAAACGAAAACAAGTTTCGAAAAAGCTGTTCTCAACAAAACTCTTTGGGTTCTACCTTTTAAATAGTGAATAGACTTGCTGTGTTGTTGATCAGTAGTATATTGATTTTATTCTTCGGAGCCAGTGTATTTATATACTGACTCATGCATAATTTCAACCCTTAAATCTAGCTTATCTATTGCTGAGTTTGTAAGGCCCAGCGTTGGTCTTTATCTATTATTAGTCTGTCGCAGAGTTTGTAAGGCTCAGCGTTGGTGTTTATGTACTCTTAACTTATCGCAGAGTTTGTAAGGCTCAGCGTTAATGTTTGTGTACTTAGCCTATTTATAGATTCTACATGTGTGACCCTTGTTATTTCTACGTACTTCAACCTAGTCGTGAGTGCGTAGATTACATGTTTATGATCTTCGGCCTGAACATTGTGCGGGGGCCCAGAAAATGACAGCCAGTGGTCTGTTTATCATGGAACGTCCTCCATCAGCAGTCGCACCTTCTCGCCTTTTGGATTTGTGTGCCGATGACTTCTTGGATGCGTCCATTACCTTCCGTATAAACTGGAAGGGATTGCTTACGCTGTGCATCCAGGTATAGCACAGCGGCACTTGACCATGCCTGGAACGACGAACCCCAGTTGTGTTAGCATCGGCTTCATGCTCATCCGGTCGCAGCGTCTCGTTACGTTGCTTCTTGGCGATCGAGCTGTTGGCTTCTTTAAGATATCTCCTGGCGGTGCTTGCTTTGGCAGTTGCATCGGGTTGTTTTGGTATTACATCCATTGTTGCTCCCTCTGCTTTTGATCTTCCTTTTCCAGTTGTCATTTTTTGCATTCTAGATTTTCCTTTTTCTCTCCTTGATGTTGTTATAGCTTCTCCTGCAGTTCCTTTTGCAGTAGTTTTGCCATAGCCTTTTTTCGAGAGTTTTGTTGCGCTAATTATCTTTTTGCTTGGTGATCTGTTTATGTTGCCGGAGACAATCCATCCAAACTCTGTCTTTTGTCCCAGAGTTTCGTTTATTTTTTTCACTTTTCCCAACATTATTAGGGGTAGTAAATCCACTCCAATGACAACATCAATCCTACTGGGTTCGTTAAGGTGTGGGTCTGCTAGCTCGCAGCCCATCCAATCTTTATTGACATCCATGTCAATTTTCTTGCTCGGTAGAGCTTTCTGAAGTTTAGGCATGACCAGTGCCTGTATAGTGGTGACGAATTTGCTTTTAACTCTTGGTTTTATGGTTAAGCAAACGCTATTTTTTAGAACTTCCACAGTCTGAGAAATTCCCTGAACTTTCACGTTCCGTTTGATTCGGCGCAGTTTTAGTTGTTGTGCGGCTTCTTCCGATATTAAGGTTCTTTGTGAGCCTCCATCAATAAGAGCCCTTAGCTGCTCGTATTTTCCAAATTTATTTTGAATTCGGATGAGCGCAGTTTGCCAGCAGCGTATCTTACCCTTTATTTTCTTTCAGACAATTGCTGCTGACGTTCTCTTTTTTGTTTGCATCGGTTGCAAGTCCAATCCTTTTTGCACTCTTTGAAGACATTTAAAGCACAGCGCATTTTTGGACACAAATTCCTTGCGCTTTTTAACAGTGTCAGCTCTAAACATCTGACATCTTATTATTTCATGCCCATCCAGTTGGCAAAACCGGCATCTTTTGTAGCTCGTTTTCTTCGTTTCCATTGACGTATGGACGGCACTCTTTTGCACTGAGTCTATTGAGTTATATAGTTGCTCAATAAACTCCAGCACGTTGTCCAAGGACTGGATTTCTCTCGCCTTCTTTACATGTTGCTCGTAAAGTAGTATAACTTCTGTCGAGAAACGTCGCAGCAAAATTTGAGCGAACAAAACATCAGCCTTTTGGCCTTTTTCTTTGACGATGAAGATGCACTCAGTCGCTGTGTCCAAGAACTTGCGGATACTGCCTTCATCATTATTCTTCAGCAGTTCCATGTCCACTAGCTGGTTAACGGCGTTAGCAAATATTTTGCGTTTATTTTCGTAGCGCTTGCATATTAGCTCCCACGCTGCATTACAGCTAGCAGACGATCCAATTAATAAATGGCCTACTACCATTTTGGCTTCTCCTTTGAGGCAAGATTTCAGGTAGTTCAGCTTCCTTGTACCGCTGATATCCTTCCTGCTGTGAATTACCTCGGAGAACAACTCGAAGAACGTTGGCCACTCTTTGGAATTTCCATTAAATTGAGGAAGATCCACTTTTGGCAGCTCTGGAACTTCTTCTTTTATGTTGTGCAAGTCACCTATTTTTCTATTCAGCTTCTTTGTCAGTAGGTTGACATTGCACTCCAGTTCATCGATTTCTTCGATTTCGAAAGCAAATTTTTCGTACTTTGCTTCTAAATCCGTGAGCGTTGACTGGACTTTGTTCCATAAGAAATTTAACTTGTCTTTGTAGTCCATGATTTCTTCCTGGTTACTGAGCTCAAGGTTGGCATACACCTCTGCAATGTGCTGCCTTACTTTTTGAGCTCTTTTATCTACAAGGTCTACCATCACATCCATTGGGCTGACACTTCGTCGTGAAGACATTTCTTCCTGCTGACTGTTATTTGCCTCGGATGTTTCCGGTTGCATTTGCTTGCTAGATCCTGGTTGGTCGGTGTCCATAACGTGGTCGGCAACTTCGACCTTCATCAAGGACTCTTTATACGTCCTGATGTTTTCCATTATGGCATCATATATTTTCCCCTTAAAATATTGATGATCGACAGTACCAATTTTTATCAGTGATAAGTGATTGGCAGTGAATTCTGCTGCCAGCTTATCAATCACTGATAATACATCCTTCTTTGCAATGGCCTGCAGGATGTTTTCGTGGATCTTTGATTGCTTCTTTAGAAACTTGACCACTTTTGACGACAGCATCTTGTTAGTTTTTTTTTTTTTTTGTCTTTGGCTTGACCCGTTGGAGGTTTTTTTGTTTTGATCGCCTGGTTGATCGTGCTGTGCCTCTACTCACAGCTTAAATTGGTAAGCCAAAGAGAAACAAGAAAAATTTTGTAAAACACTTTCACCATGATTTCACTTATATCATGAATATACGTTATCTATCCGGCTCGAAGGACCGTGAATATACTTCTTCTATCCGGCTCGAAGGACCATGAATAGACTCGCTGTGTTGGTGATCAGTAGTATATTAATTTTATTCTTCTGAGCCAGTGCTTTATATACTAACTCATGCATAATATCAACTCTAAAACAATTAAGAACGTTGCAGTCGGGCGTTACCGACTGCGGGATACTCATTCACACCCGCACAGATCACGCCCAATAGAGGAGATCAGCAGTAATATCGTCATAAAATTTTGATTTTCTCACTGAGAATCGGAAAAACGTACAGTTTTTACCGATTTGCCACGCCCCCAGTAGGCGTAGACATGTCATTTTTGGCCAGTTCTTAGAAGTAGTGAAGAGTAACGTAACTGTGAAATTTGGATGCTTACACTCAAAAAATGCGAAAACTACAGGGTATTTTTTAGCCGGGCATGCCCCATAAAGGGCGTAAAAATTATTTTCAGGGCATCGATAGAGGAGCTCACCAGTAACTCAACCATCTAATTTTGAAGCTTCTAGCTCTAAAACTGTAAGAGCTATAAGCTTTTGCGGTTTGCCACGCCCCCTATGGGCGTAGATATATTCGCCATAGCTTTTTCAACTTGGGTTGTCAACTCGAGCATATATACCAAATTTTAAGTCTCTAGCATCAATAGTGCTCAAAATATAGCAGAATTTGACAAATCACTATATAGTCAGATCCGATTTGCCACGCCCCTAGTGGGCGTATCGGGAAAATCTTGACACTTTATAATTCGAGGGTATACACGAGTATATATTCCAAATTTCAACTCTCTAGCTTCAAAACTGTGCAAATGGACAGACGGACGGACAGCGTGACGGACATTGCACAAAACCAATATACTCATTTCACTTTGTGAATGAGTATAAATATAGCTTATCTCTTGCTGAGCTTGTGAGGTTCAGCGTTGGTCTTTATCTATTCCTATTCTATTGCAGAGTGTGTAAGACTCAGCGTAGATGCTTATTTATTCTTAGTCTATCGCAGTTTGTAAGGGTCAGATTAGATGTTCATTTATTCTTAGTCTATCGCAGAGTTCGTAAAGGTCAGCGTAGGTCTTTGTGTACTTAGCATATTTATAGATTCTATATGTGACCGTACTTCAACCTAGTCGTTAAGTGCGTAGATGACATGTTTATGATCTTCGGCTATTTCTGTATGTTCATGCCTGAACATAAAGTTCCTCATCAGTTTCAGTCCGCCGTGTAGGGTTTGCTTATGGGCGTTGTTTATTATCAGCCAAGCAAACTGTGATTTTCCAAGTATAATTGGGTGTTTCACATTGTATGGCACCATTGAATTTTGAAGACGGCCTCCCACACGTAATACTCCATTTCCATCCAGAAAGGGATTGAGAGCCTGCAATTTACTTTTGGATTCCAGATGCTTCCCAGTATTGAGTAAACGAATTTCATGACCAAAATCAAGTTGTTGTTGTAATTTGATAACAAATGTTTTGGCCTCCTTTAATTCGTCGACTGTGAGATAAGTCGACTGCTGCTTCTTCCCTCGTAGTTTTGCTATAAAGCGTAATACGTAAGCAATTACGCTTGTTAGCTTATTAATTGACGAATACTTTTTTAGGAGTGGGATCAGGTAGTTTTCTTTTGTGGTTAGAGTTGCTACTATAACCGATTCTGGGTCTTCAAATTGCGGCCACTGATTTGACTGTTTTGTCAACCATTAAGGTCCCTTCCACCATATGTCGCATGCAACTAAGTGCTTCGGGGAAATTCCTCTTGAGGATCTCACGTATTTCCATTCGACGTGAGGCAGTTTTTTGTTTATTTCGTCTACTCTAGTTTTGACGAATTTATCTTTACTACGTTTGTTCTTTATCCAGGCAAGCGTAATTTGTGAATCACTCCATGCTTGTATTTTGGTGTGATTTCCTACTATTGCTTGTAATTTTATCAATATTTTGCTTAATAAGTGAGCTGCTTATAGCTCTAATTTTGGTATACTTTTTATACCCTGAACCCATTGAAAATGGGAAAACAGGGTATAATGGTTTTGTTAAAATGTATGTAACAGGCAGAAGGAAGCGTGGCAGACCCCATAAAGTATATATATTCTTGATCAGGGTGACAAGCCGAGTCGATTTAGCCCTGTCCGTCTGTCCGTCCGTCCGTCCGTCCGTCCGTCTGTCCGTATGTTTGAACGCGTCGATCTCAGAATCTATAAGAGCTAGAGTCTTGAAATTTTTTATGTAGGTCCGTGTATAGCACGCGCAGATCGAGTTTGTTCAAAAAATTCGATAACTTTGATCGTTTTAATGTTATCGATTAAAAACGAAATCGAAATACAGTAATTAAATTATATCTCCCACATCTTTATAGCTAGAGACTCCTTATTTTGTATTTAGTGTCATATGTATTTTATACAATTTTGATTTTTGTTATATTTTGGATGCCACGCCCCTTTCGCCCCAAATTTGCAAAAAACGTATTTCAAGTGCTAGAGAATTGTGCTTCGGCAAATACACACATATAATTCACATAATCACGCTCTGAAAGTTTGATTTAAAAAGTCCATCTACAAAGGAACTTATTCAACAATTAAGTTCCGATAATATAGCTCTTCTGCAGCCCGAGCGCAGTCGCTGCGTAACTGCGCAGTCAGCAGAGCGCTCATTTATGCGTGCGTGCGTATGTGTGTGTACATGTATTGCTTGAATATATGTATATATTAAATATGTATAAAATGTTTGGAATATCGGCTCATCGCAGGGTTCAGGGGATCTCCTAGTCGGGTACCACCGACTAGAGCTTTCTTACTTGTTTTGTTTTTTATTGGGTTCACTTTGCTTTTTGCAGCCAGCAAAGTGATTTTGGCTCCAACCTTTTTATACACAACTGCTGCATACGCCTTTTCTGATGTGTCGCAAAACCCATGCAGTTCCGTTGCATCAGGCTCTAGTTCTGCGTCCCAAGTTAGCGGCAGTTTCCACAGCTCCTGTATGAAGCATTTTCCTTGCAATGTAACTGGTGTTAGCCAACCCAGTGGATCAAAGATTCTTGCCAATTGAGATAAAATTAGACGCTTTGTAATTCGCACTAATTTTGGGCAATCGACAACAAATGTGAATATATCCTTTTTGGGGTCCCATTGTAGCCCAAGGGTTTTTATTGACTCGTCCTTGTGAATCATAATCCATCATTAATCAATCGTAGAACTATCCTGGGATTGTTTTTCTACATAATTTGATTATTGGTAATATTGACTCGCCTCGCTTGTTATTGCAACTAAATTTTTCTGTTCCTTCCAGAACAACCAGACACTTTTGTCCGTTGTGTTTACCATTGTGCACTTCGGATTATTCCTTGCATAGCGCGTTTCACGTTTTATGTGTTAATTATAATAAATTTTATCACGTATTTTCCTCTGAACTCTCTCTACCTTTAATTAAATCCTTGCTTTCAGATCATCTTAGGGAAATCACACACAGTGCCCTGGAATGAGCAGGTGCACAAATTTGACGACTGGCAAAATCTTCAACATTGTGGAGTGATTTCCCAATCCTTTTTTTTTTTTTCTATAATCTGTTATAAATATTTTTAAGTTTCTATTAACACTCTCTATCTTTTGTAGTTCATTAATATCACTGACCATTGTAATGATGGAACAACTTCTTGTATTGGATATTGTTATTATTTATTGTTTCTGGTTGAAGAAGCAGCAGTGTTGCCGCTTCCAACGCTCCGTTGTATCTGACCTTAAACATTCTACTTAGGTTCTATATAAGCCTAAGTCTCGCTGCTGGGATACATAAGGTTTGGGCAGCAGAGAGACGGTTATGTATATTACTTATATATATTATATATGTATATGTTATATGTGGGGCGATAGTGCATATGCATACACTTGGGTTCTGTCAAGTGGTCGGCGCGTCTAAGCAGAATGCTGACACTTGCATATTCTGGGAGAGCGACGACCGACTCATATTACGGGTTAAAGACCGGGACTCTGTTTACATAAACAAAACATAAGTGTTACAAAACATAAACAAAACATAAGTGTTACAAAATATAAGTGTTACAGTGTGTATTCTTTAAGTACTCTTGGTACAGTGGATATTCAATATGTATGCATACTACATCTCCCTCCTTTTGAAAAATAACGTAATATTATGGAGTTATTTTATAAGATTTTCCTTTTTTTTTTTTTTTTTTTTTTTTGGATTGCATATATGAAATTACAAATAATATTCAAATTTAAAGTAGTGTTTTTGTCTTAGCATGGCCATACTAAACACAATTATGAAATAAACATTTTTAACCTATCTTTATGTACTGTTTGTTTTTTGTTTTTATTATTTGTTATTATAATGTTATTTTTAACTCCTATTTCTGATACTTTATACGGACCAGTATATTTATAATCTAACTTATGACCTGTTTCATTTCTTAATAAGACTTTATCTCCTACTGATATATCTATATTGTTTACTTTCTGATCATATAGTATCTTATTATTTTTCTTATTTTTTTCTAACATTATTCTAGCTCTAATCTATATTTACTTTCTTTAGCATAGTCATCTATATTGTATATGGTTTCTATATTATCTATACTATTAAATTGTTTTGGTAAATTATTTGTTTTACCAAATACTAACTCATATGGACAGTAATTATGTGCCATTGAGGGTGTCGTGTTGAAACAGAAAACGAAATATTGAAGCCATACGTCCCAATCGGTTTTATCAACCGATATATAAGAGCGTATGTATTCATTGAAAGTTCTATGACTGCGTTCTATTGTTCCAACTGTCTGGTGGTGGTGTGCGGTAGATGTTATATTTTCAATTTTTAAGTATTTGCATAGATCATTTATAATTGAATTCTTATATTCTGTTCCCATATCGGTAATGAACGTCCTCATTGGACCGTACTTTAGAATAAATGATTCAAAAATTGCTTTAGCGACAGTGTTCGCGTTCTTATTTGGAACTGGTATGGCAACTAAATATTTAGTTAGGTCACATATTAGAGTGATTGCATATTCGTTGCCATTTTCTGATTTTGGTAGTGGACCAATAGTGTCTACTATCACCCTGTCGAAAGCATTTATTGGCGTATCAGTTATTATCAATGGAGTCTTATTGTGCTTTGTTATTTTAGCTAAGTAGTTGGCATTTTTGACATTTCCGTATGTACTCAGTAATATCTCGAGTCATACCTTTCCAAAAATAATGTCTTTTGACCTTGGCCAAGGTTTTTGCAATGCCAATATGACCTCCTTGTATTGGATCGTCATGGAATTTAGACAGTATAGCTTCTTTTTCTTTTTGTTTTTCTATAAGGGTCACCGGGTTGAGTAGCGCTACTCTTAACGTATTCAATAGTAAATTGCCCATTTGTTTAAAATTATCTAGTGAAACATGTTCAAAGATATTTTCCCACGGTGCCATTTTGAGTTGGCTGATTTTGTTTATACCGGCTTGCATTTCAAGCCTTTGGAAAAATTGACCTAGGTCTAGGATTCCATTGGTATATAAATCGCTAACATCATATCTTGCAGTAATCTTCCTACCATGTTTAAATAAACATAGCATATTCTTTACATGCAAGGTCACTACTTTACGTACTTCGTCATTGTTTATGACTTCATATACGTTGGGCTTTGAAGCTTTCTCTATAGATTGCCTAGGCAAGTCTATTTCTTCCTTATCCGCGCGGATTTTCTGTCTAGTTTGATATCTAGTAGTGACTTTCATTATATTTCCTGTCATATTTTGTAGATCTTTAATGGTTATTCTCGATAACGCATCAGCTACATGATTGTCTTTTCCCTTTTTTTTTATTTTGTTCTTCACACCGCCTCTTTTATTAGCCATATTCTCACTCTACTCACTCAGATTTTCCTTGTCCATTGTTGATATAGCCATAATCACATACATCAGTTATTGTTGTTCAAGTTGTCGATGATCCTGTCCTCGCAGGCTTGTGACTATGTCACGGTCGCCATGTAAGGATGGAACAACTTCTTGTATTGGATATTGTTATTATTTATTGTTTCTGGTTGAAGAAGCAGCAGTGTTGCCGCTTCCAACGCTCCGTTGTATCTGACCTTAAACATTCTACTTAGGTTCTATATAAGCCTAAGTCTCGCTGCTGGGATACATAAGGTTTGGGCAGCAGAGAGACGGTTATGTATATTACTTATATATATTATATATGTATATGTTATATGTGGGGCGATAGTGCATATGCATACACTTGGGTTCTGTCAAGTGGTCGGCGCGTCTAAGCAGAATGCTGACACTTGCATATTCTGGGAGAGCGACGACCGACTCATATTACGGGTTAAAGACCGGGACTCTGTTTACATAAACAAAACATAAGTGTTACAAAACATAAACAAAACATAAGTGTTACAAAATATAAGTGTTACAGTGTGTATTCTTTAAGTACACTTGGTACAGTGGATATTCAATATGTATGCATACTACACCATACATGGCTATGAATCGGGGCATAGCTGGCCGGACTGGCAAATAAAATACCCCCAACGGGTTGGTGGTATTATTGTAATATTTTTTGTGTTATTTTAGGCTATATAACTTATTTTGTTTAGTTTATCTTTAAGTTGACACTCGATTTGTCAATTTTCCTTTTTTTAAATAAATAAATAAATAAATAAAATAATTTTTTCTGTTGAGTCGCCATCTTTAATTCCAGCAATGATCCTGTCATCATTTGATACCCATTTTCTCAAATGCATGCCAGCCTTTTCCATTATGCTCCTAAGTTGTTTGCGTGTTGATGCAATCGCCTATTGAGTCGCTACCAGTGATGAGGTCATCCATGTAGAAGTCTTCTTTAATTGTTATCATTAGTTGCTGGTTGAATTGGCAATGTTGATTTGCCAATTCTTGAAAACAGCGTACTGCTAAAAATGGCGCAGCTGACGTCCCGTATGTTAGTGTAGTCTGCTTGAACTCCTTGATTGGCATCTTTTGGTCGTCTCTCCAGAGGATGTATTGATATTCCTGATCTTCTTTGGCGATATTAATCTGACGATACATTTTCTCGATGTCAGCTGTCATTACATATTTCCATTGCCGCCACTTGATCAAAATATCGAAGATATCTTTTTGTATTTTAGGGCCGACTAGCATTACATCATTGTGACTTAGTGCATTCGAAGTTTTTGCTGAAGCGTCAAATACTATACTCAATTTAGTAGTAAGGCTGTTTGGTATGATTACCGCTTGATGTGGCATGTAGTATTTGCCTTGGCCAATGGTGTCTACCGGTTCCATGTGACCTAGCTTCAGGTATTTTTCCATAAAGGCACTGTATTCCGTGAAGATTTGCGGATTATTATTGAATTTGTTCTCCATTTGCAGTAGTCTTGCCATAGCCTTTTTTCGAGAGTTTTGTTGCGCTGATTGTCTTGTTGCTTGATGGTCTAGCTATGTTGCCAGAAACAATCCATCCAAGTTCAGTCTTTTGTCCCAGAGTGTTGTTTATTTTCTTTACTTTTCCCAACATTATTAGGGGTAGTATATCCACTCCAATGACAACATCAATCCTACTGGGTTCGTTAAAGTGTGGGTCTGCTAGCTCGCAGCCCATCCAATCTTTATTGACATCCATGTTAATTTTCTTGCTCTTGCTTTCTGAAGTTTAGGCATGACCAGTGCCTGTATTGTGGTGACGAATTTGCTTTTAACTCTTGGTTTTATGGTTAAGCAAACGCTATTTTTTAGAACTTCCACAGTCTGAGAAATTCCCTGAACTTCCACGTTCCGTTTGATTCGGCGCAGTTTTAGTTGTTGTGCGGCTTATTCCGATATTAAGGTTCTTTGTGAGCCTCCATCAATAAGAGCCCTTAGCTGCTCGTATTTTCCAAATTTATTTTGAATTCGGATGAGCGCAGTTGCCAGCAGCGTATCTTACCCTTTATTTTCTTTCAGACAATTGCTGCTGACGTTCTCTTTTTTGTTTGCATCCTCGTGAAGCAAACTGTTGTGTGCTTTGGAGCATCGGTTGCAAGTCCAATCCTTTTTGCACTCTTTGAAGCTATGAGTGACAAGACATTTAAAGCACAGTGCATTTTTGGACACAAATTCCTTGCGCTTTTTAACAGTGTCAGCTCTAAACTTCTGACATCTTATTATTTCATGCCCATCCAGTTGGCAAAAACGGCATCTTTTGTAGCTCGTTTTCTTCGTTTCCATTGACGTATGAACGGCACTCTTTTGCACTGAGTCAACAGAGTTGTATAGTTGCTCAATAAACTCCAGCACATTGTCGAAGGACTGAATTTCTCTGGCCTTCTTTACGTGCTGCTCGTAAAACTGCAGGACTTCCCCCGAGAATCGCCTCAGCAAAATCTGAGCGAATAAAGCATCAGCATCATTACCAATTTTTCCTTTTTCTTTGGTGATAAAGATGCACTCAGTTGCTGTGTCCAAGAACTTGCGGATACTGCCTTCATCATTGTACTTCAGCAGTTCCATGTCCACTAGCTGGTTAACGGCGTTAGCAAATATTTTGCGCTTATTTTCGTAGCGCTTGCATATTAGTTCCCACGCTGCATTATAGCTAGCAGACAATCCGATTAATAAATGGCCTACTACCATTTTGGCTTCTCCTTTGAGGCAAGATTTCAGAAAGTTCAGCTACCTTGTATCGCTGATATCCTTCCTGCTGTGAATTACCTCGGAGAACAGCTCGAAGAACGTTGGCCACTCTTTGGAATTTCCATTAAAAGGAGGAAGATCCACTTTTGGCAGCTCTGGAACTTCTTCTTTTATGTTGTGCAAGTCACCTATTTTCCTGTTCAGTTTCTTTGTCAGTAGGTTGACATTGCACTCCAGTTCATCGATTTCTTCGATTTCGAAAGCAAATTTTTCATACTTTGCTTCTAAATCTGTGAGCGTTGACTAAGCTTTGTTCCACAGGAAATTCAACTTGTCTTTATATGCTGGTTGATCGGTGTCCATGGTGTGGTCGGCAACTTCGAACTTCATCAGGGACTCTTTATACGTCCTGATGTTTTCCATCATGACATCATATATTTTTATACCCTGAACCCATTGAAAATGGGAAAACAGGGTATAATGGTTTTGTTAAAATGTATGTAACAGGCAGAAGGAGGCGTGGCAGACCCCATAAAGTATATATATTCTTGATCAGCTCGACGAACTGAGTCGATATAGCCATGTCCGTCTGTCCGTCTGTCCGTCTGTCCGTCCGTCCGTCTGTCCGTATGTATGAACGCGTCGATCTCAGAATCTATAAAAGCTAGAGACTTGAAATTTTTTATGTAGATCCGTGTATAGCACGCGCAGATCGAGTTTGTTTCAAAAAATCGATAAATTTGATCGTTTTAAAGTTATCGATTTAAAACGTTATCGAAATGCAGTTATAAATTTATATCTCCTACATCTTTGAAGCTAAAATCTTCAAATTTTGTATTTAGTATAATGTGGAGTTTATACAATTTTGATTTTTGTCACATTTTGGATACCATCCCCCCTTTCCTTCCCTTGCCCCCAAACTTGTAAAAGCCGTATTTCAAATACTAGAGACTTGTCCTTTGGCAAATACATACATATAAATGACATTATTACGCTGTGAAAGTTTGATTATAAACGTCCATATACACAAGAAGTTATTAAACATTTAATTTCCCATACAATACGCATTGCAGCCCAAGCGCAGTCGCTGCGTTGACTGCGCAGTCAGCAGAGCGCGTGCTTATGCGTGCGTGCGTATGCATGTGTGTGTGTGTGAGTGTGTGTGCATGTGTTGATTGTATATATATGTTAAATATGCATAGAATGTTTGAAATATCGGCTCTTCGCAGGGTTCAGGGGATCTCCTAGTCGGGTACCGCCGACTAGAGCTTTCTTACTTGTTTCCTTAAAATATTGATGGTCACCAACACCAATTTTTATCAGTGATAAGTGATTGGCAGTTAATTCTGCTGCCAACTTATCAAGCACTGATAATACATCCTTCCTTGCAATGGCCTGCTGGATGTTTTCGTGGATCTTTGCTTGCTTCTTTAGCAACTCGAGTTTTGTTGTTGTTGTCTTTGGCTTGACCGGTTGGAGGATTTTTTGTTTTGATCGCCTGGTTGATCGTGCTGTGCCTCTACTCACAGCTTAAATTTGTAAGCCAAAGAGAAACAAAGAAATTTGTTAAAACACTTTAACACTTCACTAACACTTGTCACAAAAACGTTTGGTAGCCTTGTAGGTTGAATCGAAGGACCATGATTTCACTTAGATCATGAATACACTTCAATCTTCGGTTCGAAGTACCTTGAATACACTCGATCTATCCGGCTCGAAGGACCATGATTTCACTTAGATCATGAATACACTTCAATCTCCGGCTCAACGGACCTTGACGATCAATAATATATTAGTTTTATTCTTCTGAGCCAGTGCTTTTATATACTGACTCATGCATAATTTCAACTCTAAAAATATAGCTTATCTCTTGCTGAGTTTGTGAGGTTCAGCGTTGGTCTTTATCTATTCTTAGTCTATCGCAGAGTTTGTAAGGCTCAGCGTTGGTGTTTATGTACTCTTAACTTATCGCAGATTTGTAAGGCTCAGCGTTAATGTTTGTGTACTTAGCCTATTTATAGATTCTACATGTGTGACCCCTGTGATTTCTACGTACTTCAACCTAGTCGTGAGTGCGTAGATTACATGTTTATGATCTTCGGCTATTTCTTTGTGTTCATGCTTGAACAACGAGTTTTTTTTAGATTTTCGATAACTCATCCCGTTTCCTTATTATCGATAAAAATCGATAACTTTTCTTCGGTTAAGCATACCGTAGGAGCTAGGCTCCAAATTTACTGTGTAGATCCGTGTGACAAATGCGGAGATTTTGTAATTTTTGGGTTTTAGATGCCACGCCCCCTTTGCCCCCAATTCGGAAAAATCGTATTTCAAATACTAGAGACTTGTGCTTTGGCAAATACACACATATGAATGACATAATCACGCTGTGAAAGTATGATCATAAAGTCCATCCACAAAAAAAGTTATTAAACATTTAATTTTCCATACAATAGGCATATTGCAGCCCGAGCGCAGTCGCCGCGCTGACTGCGCAGTCAGCAAAGCGCGTGCTTAAACGTGCGTGCGTATGCATGTGTGTGTGCGTTGCTCGCAATATTTGTATATGTAAAATAAGCATATCATGTTGTGAGGAACAATATAGACGGGCACTTAGTGTATGTATAAGTGCATGTATTTGCTGTGCACTTATGCATATGCGTGCCTGCATGTATTGTTCCACACAGCGACGCGAGTACGATAGTAGCGACCCTCGCTACTGGAAAGGGCGCAGAGATCGACGTAGTCTGTCTCTGTCGCTCGTATGTGTTCAGCGCATTGCTCGCGTCGCTCTCACGGCGATCATCGGCGACCGTTAGCCGAAGTACCGCTTGTGGCTGAGAGAAAGTAGTGTACACTTTCACTCGTATGCCAATAACGGTGCTTTGGCCAATGAGAGGCTGCCACGCAGATTTCGGCGATTTGGCGTCGCGCTAAATCACGTGATACTGCCGTTTTCGCGGACACGAGCGGCAGACAGGCCCCGCTCCAGAGCCGAGCCGGCGCCGTCATAGCGCGAAGCATGGCCTGCGTCGCTGCTATAAAAAGGCGCCCGCAACTCGGCACCTGGACAGTCAAAGAAAGTAAAAAGTGGAAGTATTGAGTGCCGACGAAAACAAGTTACGCGAGTGGAAAAGTGACCAGCAAGGACTTCGAGAGGAAGGACATCGCTGCCAAGGACTTCGAGAGGAAGGACATCGCTGGAAGGATATCTACGAGGGATATCCTGGACGCCTATTGAGGACATAGGCTTGAGACGCGGACACCGGAAGGACATCAGCTGCCACCAACCAGGACATTGGTGCAGCACGGCCAAATCTACAGCATTAGTGGCGGATCCTGGAGCAGGAGCAAAGGTAACGTTTGCGTAGCTGTGCGTAAGAGTGGTGACGGTAGCTTGAGAAGATCTCAAGGTGTGCTTGTGAGCGTATCCAGCCGTAGGAGTCACTGCAATAGCCGAGCGAACCGCCGGAGTGTTCAGTGTGGATCCTGGCGTCACCTGGAGTGCTCAAGCGTATCCTTGGAGAACCAAGAGTGCCGTACCATTCGCCAGAGTGCGCTAAACGTCTACCTGCGAGCCTGTGAAAAGGTGTGCTTACTAAGCGCTAGATTTGATAAATAAATATCAAATAGACAAACTTGTAAATTGAGAAAATATACCCAACGCAACCATAAAACACACTGCATTGTAATTTATCGCAAGGCGCTACATATAAATTTGTTGGCACGAACGCACAGTCGGCTGAGTCCGGCCCGGCTTAAACTCGGGATAAACCGAGGTTCGTTACAACTGGCGCCCAACGTGGGGCCCTGCGATAGATACGAGTCAGTGTATAAAAATGGGGCTAGCTTGCGTATATAATCTCAAGTAGGATGATGTGCTGCGCTACGGGATCGAGTTCGGCGTAAGTCTGACTGGCACTCTGGACGCAATGCGGAGGCAGTTCGGCGAGTGGGTCACCATGAATGAGGGAAGGATTCCTTATTCAATCAGGATCGCAGAGATTGCGAAGCTGCATGGACGCCGCTGAGAGACGAGGCGCTGACCGCCGTCGAGGAAAACGAGCTGGTTGAGCAAGATGAAATCGTGAACGTGGCACGATTGTCTCTGCCATCCAGCAGTGCCGCCAACGCCCGCCTGCAAGAGATGCAACGAGGATCGTGGAGAGCCACATCCACCCCGCAACCAGAAATAAGGCCACGAGGGCCGAGCTGCACAGCGCTGGAGTACCCAAAGGTCGCCAAGCAGGTGCGAGAATGGGGCTTCCGCTTCGATGGCACAACGAAGCCGCTGGAGTTTTTGGAGCAAGTGGAGTGGTCGGCCGACGCATATGGTCTGGATCTGGACCTGATCCCGAGGGCGATGCCAGAGCTGCTCAAAGGCATGGCCTTGAAGTGGTACGTGGCCAACAACAGGCACTGGACAGCGTGGGAAACGTTCGTCAGAAGCTTCCAGGAGTTCTTTCTGCCCAGGGACTATATGGAAGAGTTGCAGGACGAAGTTGCTCGACGGCAGATGATGGGCGAGCCCTTCAAGGTTTACATGGTGGATATGCAAACCTTGATGCGGCCACTACGCTATGCGGCAGATCGCGAGCTAAAAACTATTTACAACAATAGTTTGCCCGATCTACGCGCATATGCTCGCCCATATCAGTTCTGTAACCTGACGGAGCTGATGCTGCTGGCGAACGAGTTCGAGGACCTGGAAAGGGATCGGGAAAAGTTGCGGCAGCAACAGCGAGGCAATAAGACGCGGCTGATGGTCATGGACGACGCTGGGAGCCCGGATGATGAGGAATACCACCGGAGCATGGCCGTTGAGGGGACGAGACCTCGACCCGCGCCCAGGACAGGCACAGCAGGAGTAACGAGCGTCTGGAGTATTGCTGGCAATGCGGGCGCATCGGCGTGCGAACAGCAACGTGTTGCCAGTCGGGAAACGGCCAGAGGCACCCGCCATCCAGGGGCGAGCGGGAGCAGCGTCGCGGAGGCCCCAGACACTAGAGGGTAGTCTTCTGGATGAAGGCACCCAATTGTCGGCAATTGTGGTCATTGGAGCTGATCAGCACAAGGCCACAATTGATACTGGGGCCACCAGCAGCTTTGTGAGCGAAAAGCTGGCCGACAGGATCCGAGAAGTGGGCGTGAGGCGCGCCACACGAAGACGCGTAAGATTGGCAGACGGCAGTTGCAGTCAGGTGGACTCGCAACTGGAAACAAGGATCAGGCTGGGAAGTCAGCAAATCCGCATTTCATTGCTGGTGCTGCCAGGCGTGATCGACGATCTGGTGCTGGGCTGGGATTTCTTGGCCAGAATGGGCATCGCATTTGAGTGCGGTGGCTTGGAGCTGCAGATTAAGCCCAGAAATCCGCCACCAGGTGGAAAGCTGGAGGAGAGGCTCTCAGTGGCTGTCAGCAGTACTGAGGTGCGTCCACAGACGCCGATGGAGGCGAGTCCGGGACTTCAAAACCCACTTCATGAGGATGTGGAGGTGGATACGTTCCTGAGGAGGGAACTTGTGAAGTTTCAGGACGTGAAGGGCACTACGAGGATCACGGAGCATCGGATCACGATGCAGGACAAGCGGCCCATAAAACAACGCTATTTTCCGAAAAATCCAAAAATGCAGGCCGAGATTAACCGCCAGGTGGATGAGCTGCTGGCCAAAGGCTGCATCGAGCCGTCCAAGAGTCCTCACAGCGCGCTAATCGTGATGGTCAAGAAGAAAACTGCGAAATGGCGGCTGTGTGTGGATTTTCGGCAGCTGAACGGCCGATCGATTAAGGACGCATATCCGTTGCCGCGGGTGCACCATATTTTGGACCAGCTGCGAGAGGCTCGTCTCATAACTAGCCTGGATTTGAAGGATGGGTATTGGCAGATACCAATGGAGAAACCCAGCCGGCCATTGACAGCGTTCACAGCCCCAGGAAAAGGGCTGTTCCAATGGAAGGTGATGCCGTTCGGACTCCATTCGGCGCCAGGAACACATGAACAACCTGCGGGAGGTGTTCCGGCGGCTACGAGCGGCCAACTTAAGGATCAACATCGACAAGTGCGATTTCTTTAAGAAGGAGCTCAAAAATCTTGGCCATAAGGAACATGGCATCCGCACGGACCCGGAGAAAGTGGCCGCAATTGCTGAGTTGAAACCACCTGCCAACGTAAAAGAGTTGCGGCAATACGTGGGAGTGGCTTCATGGTACCGCCGTTTTGTGCCAGATTTTGCGACCACAGTGCATCCGCTCAATGCACTGCTGAAAAAGGGCACCAAATGGGAGTGGACAGAGGGGCGTCAGAGGGCTTTTTAGACGGTAAAGGCCAAGCTGACGGAATCACCAGTCTTGGCGTGCCCAGATTTCTCAAAGCCTTTCTGCTTGCAAACGGACGCGAGCAATTATGGACTTGGGGCAATCTTGACGCAGACTTCTGAGGATGGAGAGCGTGTGATCTCGTACGCCAGCCGAACACTGAATAGCGCAGAGCGGAATTATTCGGCAACAGAAAAGGAGTGTCTGGCCATCATCTGGGGCATTCGGAAGCTGAGGCCATATCTAGAAGGCTACCATTTTGTTGTGGTAACAAATCACATGGCACTGAAGTGGCTCAACTCTATTGAGAGCCCTTCAGGGAGGATTGCTAGATGGGCTCCGGAGTTGCAGCAGTACGACTCCGAGATCAGATACCGGAAAGGCAAGCAAAATGTTGTGGCCGAGGAGGCTGGAAGTGTATACAGACACATTCCACACCAGGCAGGCCATGAGGACGTGGCTGCGTGGAAGTTATGTGTCCCGAAGGAGCAGCGCAAGCAAGTTCTGGAAGAGAACCACGACGCAGCCACCGCGGGTCACCTTGGGAGCCGGAAAACAATTGCTCGGGTGGCCGCGAGGTACTACTGGCCGGGTATGTATCGCGACGTGCGTACATACGTGCAGCGGTGCGAGCTGTGCCAGCGCTACAAGTCCAGCCAACTCCAAGTGGCAGGGCAGATGCTGACCAAGATCCCCGAGGAACCATGGGCCAGTGTGCGCCGATTTTGTAGTTCCGCTACCCAGGTCCAAGCATGGCCATACGATGTTGTTGGTGTTCATCGATCGCTTCTCAAAATGGACGGAGATGGTGCCATTAAGAAGCGCGAACACGGCGGCGCTCCAAAAGGCGTTCCGGGAGAGGATATTGGCACGACTTGGCGTGCCAAAGGTACTCATCACCGACAATGGCACTCAATTCACGAGTCGCGCATTCAAGGTGTTCCTGGACGAGCTAGGCATACATCACCAGCTGACAGCGCCATATACGCCCCAGGAAAATCCCACCGAAAGGGCAAATCGCACGGTGAAGACCATGATCGCGCAATTTGCGGGCAGTGATCAGAGGTGTTGGGACGAGGCGTTGCCGGAGTTGACACTGGCAGTCAACAGCAGCGTGTCGGCGTCAACAGGCTATACGGCAGCCTTCCTCACGCAAGGGCGTGAGCCAAGATTGCCAAAATCACTGTTCGACGCACAAACAGTGGGAACAGGCCAAGAGGAACAGAGTCCGGTGGAACGAGAAACGAAAATGGCCGAGGTGTTCCAGGTGGTGCGACGCAGCCTGGAGAAAGCTGCTCAGGATCAAGCGCGGCACTACAATCTACGGCGGCGGCAGTGGAAGCCGGCCGTAGGGGACAAGGTGTGGGCAAAAGAACGCCACTTGTCCAATGCCGCGGATGGATTCGCAGCGAAACTGGCCCCACGATATGGAGGACTATATACGGTGGTCAGTTTGATCTCCCCGGTTAACTGCCGGATCACTTCAGAGGCAGATAAACGGAGCAGGACGGCTCATGTGGCGGACCTCAAGCCATATCGAGCAGAAGCGGGTGAGTTGCCAGCCAGTTTATAAAAAACAAGTAAGAACGTTGCAGTCGGGCGCTACCGACCGCGGGATACTCATTCACACCCCCACAGATCACGCCCATTGCCACGCCCACGCCCATTGGTTTGTACATATATAATTTTTTGGAAATCAATAGAGGAGATCAGCAGTAATATCTGTATATAATTCTGATTTTCTCACTGAGAATCGGAAAAACGTATAGTTTTTCCCGATTTGCCACGCCCCCAGTAGGCGTAGACATATAATTTTTGGCCAGTTCTTAGAAGTAGTAAAGGGTAACGTAAGTGTGAAATTTGGATGCTTACACTCAAAAAATGCGAAAATTACAGGGTATTTTTTAGCCGGGCATACCCCATAAGGGGCGTAAAAATTATTTTTGGATCATCGATAGAGGAGCTCACCAGTAACTTACCATCCAATTTTGAAGCTTCTAGCTCTAAAACTGTAGGAGCTACAAACTTTTGCGGGTTGCCACGCCCCCTATGGGCGTAGATATATCCGCCATATCTTTTCCAACTTGGGTTGTCAACCCGAGTATATATACCAAGTTTCAAGTCTCTAGCATCAATATTATCAAAATATTCCAGAATTTGAAAAATCACTATATAGTCAGATCCGATTTGCCACGCCCCTAGTAGGCGTGGATATATAGATTTTTGGTCGATCTTCATAGGATCGTATCAGTAACCTACGTGCCAAATTTGGGCGTTCTAGCTTTAAAACTGTAGAAGATACAGTTTTACCCGATTTGCCACGCCCCCAATGGGCGTAGATATATCCGCCATAGCTTTTTCAACTTGAGTTGTCAACACAAGTCTACATTCCAAATTGCAACTCTCTAGCACTTCTAGAAGTAGTGTTTCTGAGATATGGGCAAATGCATTTTCCGATTTGCCACGCCCCTAGTGGGCGTATCGGGAAAATCTTGACACTTTATAATTCGAGGGTATACACGAGTATATATTCCAAATTTCAACTCTCTAGCTTCAAAACTGTGCAAATGGTTTGCGTTCATACGGACAGACGGACAGACGGACGGACAGAGTGACGGACATTGCACAAAACCAATATACTCATTTCACTTTGTGAATGAGTATAAAAAAAAAAAAAAAAAAAAAAGGGAGTGAATACACATAGCTATGTGTATTAGCCAAAAACCTATATATGTATGTAGGGGAAAAAAAAACCTATATATGTATGTAAACAAAAATGAACATCGGCCGCACAAATCAAATCCACGGCAAAAACAGCAAAAATGTTGTGAGCGCAACAACAAAGTTGTTTGAATTTGCGCGCGCACACACACGAAACGGAGGCGCATGCGCAGCAGCAAAATAATCGTCAGCTACGAAACGGCACAACAACAACAGGCACGGCCGAAACCGTTTAAGTTGCGCGCGCACCCTGCAAAAACAACAACAACATCACGCACCCGAGCCGAAAAAGAGCGCACACACACGCAGAACGAAAACAGCGACAGCATGAAAGGCGCACAGTGGTCAGCGCATGCGCAAAAATGGGACGAAAATCACGATGAGCGTGGTAGGCAACAACAACGCAGAGCGCCCAAAGTTCAATAGCCGCCGCGAAAGGCTACTGAACTTTGTCGGCTACGCACGATCGCTAGCGCACGAGATGACACGAAGGTGTCGATGCTAGCGACATGCAAGACGGCCAACAACAAAATAGGGCACGCAGTGTATGTATGAGTGCATGTAGTTGCTGTGCACTCATACATATATGCGAAGGGAAATAGAGAGTGTGTGAGAAATGCATTAGAGATGCAACAACAATGCCTCGTGTTCAGCCATAAGGCCAGAGTGTTGGAAGAGCGTGACCTGTAGAGAGTGAGAGAACTAGCTGGTGCAGGATCCGTTAATTTCCAACACTCCGCTGGCGGCAGCGCTGTAGCAGAGGGTATAAAAGGGCATGCATGCATATAAGCAGGGCTTTTGTGAAAATTCAACTCTATAGACTTCTGCTACGTAGCTGGATTTCTCGGCCGTCCGGACTTGGGCGTCGGAAGGGTTTACCCGGCCGATCCTCGCGCACTGGACAGCGAGCTGGAGCTGTGCGCGAATGAGGAGTGAGCCGGATTTCCCAACCGGCGTCAAAGTGTCGGCGCGCCGGAACCAGCCTCGAACGTCGTCTATAGTAGAAAAATTCTCCAACAAAGCCCAGTTACAGTCACTGGCAGCGACCAGAGGAGCATCGGCGACCAGAGGAGTAGCGGTGACCAGCAGCAGCAGCAGCAGCAGCAGCCAAGAAGTTGAGGAGCAGCCACCACAGCAGCCGCAGTCGCCGCCACAGTCTAAAAATAATTTGTTCATCGCTGCGTACTTACTGCGACGA
>JBAMCI010000034.1:0-106066 GCA_037075265.1 Drosophila nigricruria
ACAGTTTTTACTTTTTGCCTTACGAGATCTAAACTGGGACCCCAATCTTCGTTTACCGTCTTATGTTAGTAGGCTTCTTCTTATTGATCTCCCATCATTAATCAATCGTAGAACTATCCTGGGGATTGTTTTTCTACATAATTTGATTATTGGTAATATTGACTCGCCTCGCCTGTTATTGCAACTAAATTTTTCTGTTCCTTCCAGAACAACCAGACACTTTCGTCCGCTGTGTTTACCATTGTGCACTTCGGATTATTCCTTGCATAGCGCGTTTCACGTTTTATGTGTTAATTATAATAAATTTTATCACGTATTTTCCTCTGAACTCTCTCTACCTTTAATTAAATCCTTGCTTTCAGATCATCTTAGGGAAATCACACAAAGTGCCCTGGAGTGAGCAGGTGCACAAATTTGACGACTGGCAAAATCTTCAACATTGTGGAGTGATTTCCCAATCCTTTTTTTTTTTTCTCTCTATAATCTATTATAAATATTTTTAAGTTTCTATTAACACTCTCTATCTTTTGTAGTTCATTAATATCACTGACCATACATGGCTATGATTCGGGGCATAGCTGGCCGGACTGGCAAATAAAATACCCCCAACGGGTTGGTGGTATTATTGTAATATTTTTTGTGTTCTTTTAGGCTATATAACTTATTTTGTTAGTTTATCTTTAAGTTGACACTCGATTTGTCAATTTCCCTTTTTTTAAATAAATAAAATAAAATAAATATCTACGCCAATGGGGCGCATGGCAAATCGGGTAAAACTGAATCTTCTACAGTTTTCAAACTAGAATGCCCAAATTTGGAACGTGAATTACTGTTATAATTCTATAAAGACCGACCAAAAATTTATATGTCCACGCCAACTAGGGGCGTCGCAAATCGGATCTGACTATATAGTGATTTTTCAAATTCTGTTATATATAGCACTGTTGATGCTAGAGATATATACTCGGGTTGACAACTCAATATGGAAAAGATATGGCGGATATATCTACGCCCATAGGGGGCGTGGCAAACCGCAGCAGTTTATAGCTCCGACAGTTTCTGAGCTAGAAGCTTCAAAATGAATGGTTGAGTTGCTGGTGAGCTCCTCTATCGATGACCAAAAAATAATTTGTACCCGCCTTTTGGGGCATGCCATGCTAATTTTCGCATTCTTTGAGTGTAAGCATCAAAGTTTCCAACTAAAGTTACCCTTCACTACTTCTAAGAACTGGCCAAAAATTATATGTCCCACAGGAGGCGTGGCAAATCGGGAAAAACTGTTTGTTTTTCCGACTCTCAGTGAGAAAACTAAAACTTTATGACGATATTACTTCTAAACTCCTCTATTCATTTCCCAGAAATTATATATCTGAGGGCGTGAATGAGTAAGCGCGTGAATGAGTACTCCGCAGTCGGTAGCGCCCGACTGCAACGTTCTTACTTGTTATACCCTGAACCCATTGAAAATGGGAAATCAGGGAATAATGGTTTTGTTAAAATGTATATAACAGGCAGAAGGAGGCGTGGCAGACCCCATAAAGTATATATATTCTTGATCAGCTCGATGAGCTGAGTTGAAATAGCCCTGTCCGTCTGTCCGTCCGTCCGTCCGTCAGTCCGTCTGTCCGTATGTATGAACGCGTCGATCTCAGAATCTATAAGAGCTAGAGACTTGAAATATTTTATGGAGGTTACTGTATAGCACGCGAATATCAAGTTTATTTCAAAATAACGATAAATTTGATCGTTTTAATGTTATCGATTAAAAACGAAATCGGAAACTAGTTATTAAATTATGTCTCGCACATCTTTAAAGCTAGAGACTCCTTAATTTGTATTTAGTATAATGTGGAGTTTTTACAATTTTTATTTTTGTTATATTTTGGATGCCACGCCCCTTCGCCCCCAAATTTGCAAAAAACGTATTTCAAGTGCTAGAGACTTGTGCTTCGGCAAATACACACATATGAATGACATAATCACGCTCTGAAAGTTTGATTAAGCAAGTACATCTACAAAGGAACTTATTCAACAATTAACTTCCCATAATACTGCTCTTACTGCAGCCCGAGCGCAGTGGCCGCGTAAACTGCGCAGTCAGCAGAGCGCTCGCTTATGCGTGCGTGCCTGTATGTGTGTTTGTGGGTGTGTATGTGTTGCCCGTAATGTGTACATATTATAAGAAGTGTAAAACGTTTGGAATATCGGCTCTTCGCAGGGTTCAGAGGATCTCCTAGTCGGGCACTCCCGACTAGAGCTTTCTTACGCCACAGAATTTTTTTGAGCGATTTTTTTTTTTATTTTAAATAAAAAAATATATGTATAAGTTAACCACTGACACTGGGCGCGTGTTGACTTATCATATTTGCGAAGTCCACGCCCAGAGTCACAGTTGCGAATGTGTCGCAACAATGACAATGACAGCTCCAGCGGTAGCTACGAATGTGTCGCAACAATGTTGGCAGCTCCAGTTGCAGCTGCGGCTGTACCGCAACAATGTTAGCGGCCGCCGTGATAATGCGGCGCCACACACAAGGCGCAAGTCAGCAGTTCTGAGGAGCACCAGCAACGACGCTGGGGTTCGAAGAACAGTAACGGTCAACGGCGCTGGAGTTACATGAATAGCGACGACAGCGCCTGCGCCTGCGACGGTGGCAGCGGCTTTGCACTAGCAACGATCAACGCCGCTGGTGTTCCAAGAACACCAACGGCGACGCCCCCGACGGTAGCAGCGGCTGTGCACTAGCGGCAGCGCTGCGGCAGCGCCGAATCTGCGCTTGGTCGCAGACTTAGTTTTTAATTCTCTAATTGTTAGTCTTAAGTGTGAATTCAATAAACGCGCAGCGTACCGCTCGCAACAATTCTAATTGCTTAACACTCACTCTTTAATTCGACCAGCTATCGCTGTCGATATAAAACACAAACCTTACGGAGTTATATCAGTGAGCTGGCTAACGCCTCTGACAATGATATTAAATTCCATAATTGGCGCCCAACGTAAAAAAAACATAAAAAAGTGTATTTCATTTTCTGCCAAAAGAAAACTGAAAAGTGTTTTGTTTACCAAAATCAGTGAAGTGAACATCAAAACGTCTGTTCAAAGACAAAACAAAGACAAAATAAAAATAATAATAAAAATATATAAGAAGTGAAACTTCAACACATCGGCTGCGGCAAGACGACCTAATTCTACAGCATCAACTCGACTGCGGCAAGACGACCTGATTCTCCAGCACCAACCCGACGGCTGCGCGGGATACTTCTAAAACTAGATAACATGTAAGTGATTTTCAAAGTGAGAATTTAGATAAGTCAACTAAAAGTAGAAACTAAATAAAGTAAAGTGAGTTTGAGGATCTTAATTCGGAGAATACTCATGCCGTAGTCCTATCGCAAATTTTTTCAAAAATCGAATGGACAGAAAGCAAGTCTGATAGGAGGATTTATTGACCTACAAGTGTCAGATCAAGTTAGTCAACCCACAATAAGCAGCCAAATCAAAAGCACAGACATGGAACCTGAGCACCTCAGAGTTATAATTGACACTGCCGTGCAAAGCGCACTTACGAAGCAGGCACAAGAGTACACTAGGAGGGAGGAAGCTCTTAAACAAGAGCTACAACAACAAATAGTGCGTGCCTGAGTTTCATGGAACTCAGGAGACATACGTGGCATGGAGACAAGCAGCCCATGCAGCGTACAAAATTTTCAAAAGATTTGACGGAAGCTCCCGCCATTACCAAGCTATGATCATAATTCGCACAAAGATTAGGGATGCAGTTTTGGCATCATTCAATACGCCACTAAATTTTGAAGCGATCATAGCCAGACTAGACTTTACCTACAGTGACAAAAGACCCATACATGTCATAGAGCAGGAAATGGGCACGCTGAGGCAAGGCCGAATGACAATTCTGCAGTATTACGATGAGGTAGAAAAAACACTTAACTTGTTAACCAATAAAGCTAACATGACCTACGACATTAGCCTAGCTAGGGGCATGTGCGAAAAGTTCAGGAATGACTCACTCCGTGTGTTCATTTCCGGACTAAAGCGCAGTCTGACCAACGTGCTCTTCTCCGCTCACCCCCCTGATATGCCAACAGCTCTCGCATTGGCACAGGAGGTTGAAGCAAATCATGAGAGGTACGCTTTCGCAACAAGCTATGCTAGGGGCGTAGAAGAAAAAGGACGCCCCGACCAACGACAGCAAAGTCGTCAGCATCAGCAGACGCAAAATGCGCAAAATGCTAACCAAAGCAACCAGGGGAAAACCCCCTACTTTAAAAAACAGATCCGACAGTACACAGAAAAAAATCAGGTGAGCGGCGAAAAAGCCCCAGAACCCATAGAGATCGATCCATCGTCCTCAAAGTATAGGCAACAAACAAACTACCAGAAACCTCAAGGTCAGGGTAACAAACGTCCCGCCGGCTCTGATCGAGCGACTGGCCAAAGACGACAAAAGGTAAATCTTTTAAAGGCCAGCACTGACCAAGATGCGACCTATGCGCAAGCAGCGCAGGATGCGATAGATGAGGCTAACGATGACGCCGACTCTGACAGTAGCGGCAACGTCAATTTTTTAGGGGAGGTCCCTGCTGCCGTTCATTCGGCGCAGAATAGCAGGGACAGACATGTCATTCCTAATCGACACGGGTGCGTCCAAAAACTTCATTAGACCGCATAATAGGCTAAAGGACGTCTTCCCTGTCGAAACCCCTTTCGTCGTGCACTCCATTCATAGCTCGAACAACATCATACAAAAGTGCAAAATTCCCATGTTCGGACACGACACATTTTTTTTCCTATTAGATTCCCTATCTACATTTGACGGGATCATAGGGCTCGACCTGCTAAAGCAAGTAGGAGCAGTACTATGCCTTAAAGAAGGCGTATTAAAAATAGGTGCAACTTCGGAGGCATTGCAGTACCTTAAATGTACTAATGTCAACTATACCAAAGGTAAAGAAATACATGCACCACCTGCGGTAAAAGAAGATTTTCTAAAAATGCTTCACCGTAACAAAAGGGCTTTTGCGGACTCTAACGAGTCGCTACCTTACAATACAAACGTAGTAGCTACGATTCGTACTACCGACGAAAACGCAGTATACTCGAAATTGTACCCGTACCCCAAGGGTGTCGAAGATTTCGTGACCTCAGAGGTCAAAGACCTTTTACGAAACGGCATCATCAGAAAGTCTAAGTCCCCATACAATAACCCAGTGTGGGTAGTAGACAAGAAAGGTTCTGACGAGATGGGCAATAGGAAGAAACGCCCAGTGATAGATTTCAGGAAACTAAATCTAAAAACCATCCCAGACACTTACCCCATGCCGAGCATACCAATGATTTGATTTGAAATTTGGCAAATTTGGGTAAAGCAAAATACTTCACCACTCTCGATCGTAAATCAGGTTACCACCAGATTACTCTGGCAGAATCTGATCGAGAGAAAACGGCCTTCTCAGTAAGCGGGGAGAAGTACGAATTTTGTCGTCTCCCCTTCGGTTTAAAAAACGCCGGAGGTATTTTTCAGCGCACTATCGATGACGTTCTACGAGAACAAATCGGTAAGTCGTGCTACGTGTACGTCGACGACGTCATCGTTTTCTCCGTGAACGAGGCGGATCACGTTAAGCACGTCAATTGGGTACTAAAGAGCCTTCATAGTGCAAACATGAGGGTGGCCCATGAAAAGTCACAATTTTTTAAAGAGAGCGTCGAGTACCTCGGCTTTATCGTGACAAAAAACGGCGCAAAAACGGACCCTGAAAAGGTGAAAGCCATTCAGTACTATGTTGAGCCCACAACGTTATTTAGCGTTAGGTCATTCATGGGCTTAGCGAACTATTACCATTGGTTTATTAAAGATTTCGCAGCAATCGCGAAACCTATCTCCGATATCCTAAAAGGCGAAAACGGAACAGTCAGCAAGTTTAGGTTCAAGAAGATAGAGGTACAGTTTAACGAAACCCAGCGCAATGCGTTTCAAAAGCTCAGAAATATTCTAGCCTCAGAGGACGTTACACTAATGTATCCTGACTACCAAAACCCGTTCGACCTCACAACTGACGCCTCGGCTTATGGTATTGGGGCTGTACTGTCTCAGAACGGACGCCCGACAACTATGATATCTCGGACACTAAAGGATAGTGAAGCAAACTACGCTACTAACGAGCGAGAATTGCTAGCTATCGTCTGGGCTTTGGCAAAACTCCGTTACTTTCTTTATGGTGCGAAGAATATTAACATATTCACCGACCATCAGCCACTCACATTCTCGGTATCCGAGAGCAACCCTAACGCCAAAATCAAGCGCTGGAAAGCGCGCATTGACGAAACTGGGGCCAAACTTTTTTACGAGCCAGGCAACAACAACATGAGGTTGTAAAGGCCTTCCCAGCCACAAAATTCTGACACTGCAAAAATTTCGTAGCTGACGTATTCAACATTAGTGATAGGAGGGAAATAATCACCAAAGCAAATAATGACGGAGTATTATTTCCCCAAAATGTCCAAGTTAGCCAATTAAGTGGTCTTGAATTGTAAAATTTGCGCAAAGGCAAAGTACGACAGGCACCCAAAAAACCAGGAACTCGGCCCGACGCCGATTCCATCACAGATTGGAGAGATGTTACATGTCGACATCTTTTCCACAGACAAGAAATATTTCCTGACGTGCATAGACAAGCTGTCCAAATTCGCAATGGTACAACCCATTGCATCAAGGACTATAGAGGATTTACGACCCCCTCTATTAATACTAATGAACGTGTTTCCCCGAGCAAGGCAGATCTATTGCGACAATGAGCCTGCACTCAAGTCTGAGACTATAAGGTCCCTTCTAAAAAACATTTACGATGTAAACATCGTAAATGCGCCGCCACTCCACAGCACATCGAACAGCGAAGTGGAACGCTTCCATAGAAATAGCTAGGTGCCTCAAGCTCCAAAGGGGGATCGTGGACACAGTTAACCTTATCTTACAAACGACTACTGAGTATAACAGTTCGATTCACTCGGTAACAGAGCAAAGACCCAAGGATGTTTTTAATACCGCTTCGCCGGCATGCATTCAAGACATTGCTAGGAAGATAGAGGGAGCTCAGCTCGAGCAAAATGCCCGACTTAATAAAAAACGGCAGAACAGGGTCTTCGAGGTAGGTGAGGCGGTCCTAGTAAAGACCAACCGCAGACTGGGAAACAATCTTTCGCCCCTCTGCGAGGAAAAGGTTGTTGAAGCGGACTTGGGGACAACGGTCCGCATTAAGGGGAGGGTGGTCCACAAGGACAACCTCCATCGATAATTTTTAGTTTTAATCATTTCCTTTGCAACATCTTAGGCATCAACACCCTGACACTTGTAACCTTGACAACGACGACAGCACGAACAACGGACACCGTGAATTAAACTCTTAAAATTACAAAGGACAAACAGGCTGACACAGGTCATCTGTTTGAAACTCTTACTGCGCGCAATAGAATATTAATTACCGAATTGGGAGCGCTCATGCTCACTCATTTGAAAAAATTGATACCATAAATCCAGCCATTCAGACATCAAATCAATTCTCACTGACTAAATCACAGGGACCTCGATTACCACCTAATGAAAGTGTCTAGCATTAAGATAGATCGTAAGATATATATAATTAATTTTAATCATAAGCAAGCTATACAGAAAGGTCACCATCTTCCCAGTCGCACACAACGGCTGACTCTCCAGCTACAGAACAAACTGGTAGCCGAATGCAAAGGAAAGGTTGTGGCAGTGACAACTTGCACCCAGAGAGCAACAAACACATTCTGCGAGAGGTCTGAGGATGTCACCTGTTCGCAAGGCCTCCACTCAGGCGATATCGCGCATTGCCAGACACAGCCAAGCCACGACGACCCTGTCACCATAGTTGACGACGGCATCATTATTGTGAATGATCGTAGCGCCGCCAGCAGCTGTGACGATTACGCACCAGTGAGGGTCAATGGAACGAATCAACACGTTCCGTTCACACGCCACCGTCGACAGTGCTCGATTCCTAAACCGAACAATATTCGGAATCGTGTCCCTGCTGTAGCGGCATCTGCTCGCCTCAACGTTAGCGGCCACAACGCAACGCTGAGCTTACCTTACATTCACTGGCTAAGCGAACAAAACTTAGCTCCATCAACGAGGTCAGAGATAGCATCGTCGTCAACATTACTAGTAGTGGCATGCGCCATGGGCTCCGAAATCTAAAACTTCACCAGGAGACGTCGTGTTGCCCTACAAATCTCGGAGATCGTCAAGAACTACGACACGACCGAGGACGGTCGGGCTTGAGAGGGAGAGTAGTTAACCACTGACACTGGGCGCGTGCTGACTTATCATATTTGCGAAGTCCACGCCCAGAGTCACAGCTGCGAATGTGTCGCAACAATGATGACAGCCCCAGCGGTAGCTACGAATGTGTCGCAACAATGTTGGCAGCTCCAGCGGCAGCTGCGGATGTACCGCAACAATGTTAGCGGCCGTCGTGATAATGCGGCGCCACACACAAGACGCAAGTCAGCAGTTCTGAGGAGCACCAGCAACGACGCTGGGGTTCGAAGAACAGTAACGGTCAACGGCGCTGGAGTTCCAAGAACACCAACGACAGCTCCTGCGCCTGCGACGGCGGCAACGGCTTTGCACTAGCAACGACCAACGCCGCTGGTGTTCCAAGAACACCAACGGCGACACCCGCGACGGTAGCAGCGGCTGTGCACTGGCGGCAAGGCTGCGGCAGCGCCGAATCTGCGCTTGGTCGCAGATTTAGTTTTTAATTCTCTAATTGTTAGTCTTAAGTGTGAATTCAATAAATCCGCAGCGCACCGCTCGCAACAATTCTAAATACTTAACGCTCACTCTTTAATTCGACCAGCTATCGCTGTCGATATAAAACACAAATCTTACGGAGTTATATCAGTGAGCTGGCTAACGCCTCTGACAACGATATTAAATTCCATAATTTATATAAAGAGAGACACCAGCAACGACGACGAGTGAACAGTGGCGCACAGCAATTTTTTTTTTGAGTGAATTTTTTTGAGAAGAAAAAATATATAAAGAGAGACACCAGCAACGAGAACAAGTATACACTGGTACAAAGCAATGTTTTTTTTTTAGTGAATTTTTTTTGAAAAAAAAAAAAAAATATATACACCGGCTACGAAGACAAGTAAACACTGGTACAAAGCTACGTTTTTAATCCCTGAACCCATTGAAAATGGGAAAACAGGGTATAATGGTTTTGTTAAAATGTATGTAACCGGCAGAAGGAGGCGTGGCAGATCCCATAAAGTACATATATTCTTGATCAGGGCAACGAGCTGAGTTGAAATAGCCCTGTCCGTCTGTCTGTCTGCATGTATGAACGCGTCGATCTCAGAATCTATAAGAGCTAGAGACTTGAAATATTTTATGGAGGATCCGTGTATCGCACGCGAATATCAAGTTTATTTCAAAATAATCGATAACTTTGATCGTTTTAATGTTATCGATTAAACACGAAATCGGAAACTAGTTATAAAATTATGTCTCGCACATCTTTAAAGCTAGAGACTCCTTAATTTGTATTTAGTATACATGTGGAGTTTTATATAATTTTGATTTTTGTTATATTTTGTATGCCACGCCCCTTTCGCCCCCAAATTTTCAAAAATCGTATTTCAAGTGCTAGAGACTTGTGCTTCGGCACATACACATATATGAATGACATAATCACGCTCTGAAAGTTTGATTTAGCATGTCCATCTACAAAGGAACTTATTCAACAATTAAGTTCCCATAATACAGCTCTTACTGCAGCTCGAGCGCAGTGGCCGCGTAAACTGCGCAGTCAGCAGAGCGCTCGCTTATGCGTGCGTGCCTGTATGCGTGTTTGTGTGTGTGTATGTGTTGCCCGTAATGTGTACATATTAAAAGAAGTGTAAAACGTTTGGAATATCGGCTCTTCGCAGGGTTCAGAGGATCTCCTAGTCGGGCACTCCCGACTAGAGCTTTCTTACTTGTTTTTTAGGTGATTTAAAAATAACGAAAACCGAGAACAAGAACAAGAAGAATAAAAGAAAAAAAAAAAATTGGAGAAATTTAAACGAGGAGGAATTGAGCACGAATCCAGGGAAAATATCAGCGACAGAACGAGGCCAGCCAGCGGTACAACGAAGACGGCAAAACAGACAGGAAAGGGGCACAGCATAAATGGAAGGAGGTGAGTGCCAGAATCCGGGGGTGGGCATGCGCTGGGTGTATCAGCGATGCAAAGAGTTCGGGTTAGAAAGCGGCGGCCGTTTAGAAGACCTTCGAAAGATGTTATCTGCCTTCATCCAGAGTGGCGGCCACTCCGCGGGGGCACGTATGCGGAATTGGAGGCACGGTGGCACGGCGGCGCCTTGTGTCGGTGACCGAGCTTACCAGAAGTCCGAACCGGATCTGCGTGAGCTCAGCTACACGAGCCAATCCCTGCGCCATCATGGAGGCTGAGCGTTCCGACTATTAACGGGATGGCCGAGGGCCGAAAGTGCGGAGCACGGGAGGATTCGAGAGTCGACTGGGGGTTAAAGAGCCGCCTCCGACTCTCAAGGTCAACCAATATGTTCCTGCGCACTAATTACAGCCTGAGAGGAGCCCGCCCAGATGCATAGCGGAGCAGGTCAGGAAGTGGGGCGCGAGGTATGACAGCCAGTCGGACCTACTCGGATTTTTAGAAATCTTGGAAGAGCGGGCCATCACATACGGCATCGACCTCGACCGTATGGTGGTTCATTACAATCGGGTTAAGGGACGTGACCTGGGCAGAGTTTAAAAGCAGATTTCTAGAGTTCTTCCTGCCACTGCAATATTTTGGGCGCCTCGAAGATCAGATCAGATCGCGTCGGCAGCGGAGAGGAGAGAGCTTCAAGAACTATCTCGTAGAGATTAGACTGCTGATGCGCCACGCAGCCTATAGTTCGGCACAGGAGCTGTACCGAATATACGAGAATGCCTCCCCTGAGTACAGATTGTACGTAAGACGCCATGACTTTACGTCTCTTGCACAGTTAACTCAGATGGCGGCGGAGTATGAAAATGTGCGGGACCAAGGAAAGGATATAGAGAAGAGCGCCACGGCTGGACGGACGAGGCCTGCCTGGGCGCAAACAGCGGATAACTGGCCCAACAACCCGTTCCGCACAGATGAAGAGGACTACATACCCTGGAAAATCTGCGTCCCCGTCGGTCAGAGGGGCAGGGTGCTGCGAGAGTGCCACGACGCTCCCACGGCCGGACATCAAGGCGTGAGGAAGACGGCAGCCAGGCTGGCCCAAAGATATTATTGGCCGGGCATGTTTCGATATGCCGCCAAGTATGTGAGGCGCTGCGAAACATGCCAGAAGTTCAAAAGCGAGCAACAAAGACAAACCTGCCATCTGCTAACAAACGAACTGCTGCGCAAGATAACACTGGCTGTCAACTCCAGAGTGGCAGATTCTACAGGATTCAGTCCATCGTTCCTAATGTCGGGTCGGGTGCCACGCTTGCCGGCCGCATTATACGAGGAGTCACACCTGGATCAGCGACGAGGGAAGTGAACCCGAATTCAAAAGAGGGCAAGAAGAAAGAGATCTTCAACATAGTTCGGAGCAATCTACAGCGGGCGTCGAGGGACCAAGGACGTCACTACAACCTGCGTCGGCGGGAATGGAGTCCCACGATAGGGTCATCAGTGCAGTACAAACTCTCTAACGCCGAGCGGATAACCCTGGCACAAAAAACGGCGCGGCCTAGAGAGAACGTCAGCGGCAACGCTGCACTTGTTCCTCGGCCGGCTGTTCTGCTGTATCAAGAGTAGAAACTAACCGAAGCGACCCCCTTTCCTCTCCCTGAAGTCCCGTCACCGCACTCAAGAAATATTCTTGTAAGTGCTGGTCCTGGCTCGACTGGGTCTGCACCCCGGCCAGATTTGTAACTTTACAATACATATTGTATATACAAGCAATACATGCACACAAACATACACACTGTAACGAACCTCGGTTTATCCCGAGTTTAAGCCGGGCCGGACTCAGCCGACTGTGCGTTCATGCCAACAAATTTATATGTGGCGCCTTGCGATAGATTACAATGCAGTGTGTTTATGTTGCGTTGGGTATATTTTCTCAATTTACAAGTTTGTCTATTTGATATTTATTTATCAAATCTAGCGCTTAGTAAGCACACCTTTGCACAGGCTCGCAGGTAAACGTTTGACGCACTCTGGCAAATGGTACGGCACTCTTGGTTCTCCAAGGATACGCTTGAGCACTCCAGGTGACGCCAGGATCCACACTGAACACTCCGGCGGTTCGCTCGGCTATTGCAGTGACTCCTACGGCTGGATACGCTCACAAGCACACCTTGAGATCTTCTCAAGCTACCGTCACCACTCTTACGCCCAGCTACGCAAACGTTACCTTTGCTCCTGCTCCAGGATCCGCCACTAATGCTGTAGATTTGGCCGTGCTGCACCAATGTCCTGGTTGGTGGCAGCTGATGTCCTTCCGGTGTCCGCGTCTCAAGCCTATGTCCTCAATAGGCTTCCAGGATATCCCTCGTAGATATCCTTCGCACGATGTCCTTCCTCTAGAAGTCCTTGGCAGCGATGTCCTTCCTCTCGAAGTCCTTGGCAGCGATGTCCTTCCTCTCGAAGTCCTTGCTGGTCACTTTTCCACTCGCGTTCTTGTTTCGTCGGCACTCAATACTTTCATTTTTACTTTTACTTGACTGTCCCGGTGCCGAGTTGCGGGCGCCTTTTTATAGCAGCGACGCAGGCCCTGCTTCGCGCTATGACGGCGCCGGCTCGGCTCTGGAGCGGTGCCTGTCTGCCGCTCGTGTCCGCGAAAACGGCAGTATCACGTGATTTAGCGCGATGCCAAATCGCCGAAATCTGCGTGGCAGCCTCTCATTGGCCAAAGCACCGTTATTGGCATACGAGTGAAAGTGTACACTACTTTCTCGCAGCCACAAGCGGTACTTCGGCCAACGGTCGCCGATGATCGCCGTGAGAGCGACGCGAGCAATGCGCTGAACACATGCGAGCGACAGAGGCAGACTACGTCGCTCTCTGCGCCCTTTCCAGTAGCGAGGGTCGCTACTATCGTACTCGCGTCGCTGTGTGGAACAATACATGCAGGCACGCATATATGCATAAGTGCACAGCAAATACATGCACTTATACATACACTACGTGCCCGTCTATATTGTTCCTCACACTCCCCTCTTCCTTCGGGAAACACGAAGCCTTCGTGTTAACATCCGTCCGGGACTCACTTCTGGCGCTCCCTTTTGTTTGCACTGCTTGCTTCTCTTCAGCAAGCAGTTCGCCGCGCTCCTCCAGCTGCAAGCAGTGCTATGCACAGGGCCGCTGTTAACACTCTGTTGTTAACAGCGCCGCTGCTACGCAACTCTGCGTACAGCTGATCGCTCCAGCCTCCAGCAACTCTGTGTGCTGCAGGTAAGTGGCTGAAACGTGTTAATAAATTTTCTCCGAAACTTACCAATTTTCTTCCACTTTTATATAGCGCGATCCTCTCCATGTTGTCCCTCTCCTGGACCGGGTTGCATTCTCCCTCTGGCCACGCCCGCTGTTGCAGAAAACACCCGTTTCTCACTGCTTTACCAGCCTCCGTGGTTACAATGCGGCTGCGTGGCTGCTGCTGTCCCGATGTCGGTGCTGTTCCTTGCTGCTGGGATGGTGGCAACGAAACGATCTTCCGTTGCAGATGCCGTTCACAACTGACCCGGGTCCGGACATCGGATATCGGTGGGGTTCTCGGCTCACTCCTCATTCGCGCACAGCTCCAGCGAAGTCGCTGGCCAATGCGCGAGGATCGGCCGGTCCGCCCTCCCGACACCTTTGCCGGGCCGCTGAATTTCGCCAGTCATGTGGCTCGCATCTGCCGCGGCTGACCTCCCTGTACCCCACCCCAACGTCGCAGTAAGAACGCAGCGGTTTTAACAAATTATATTCAACCATATATTACCATATTTTGTTTATATTTTACAGGGCGGCGAACACCCGGCACCCTGTCCGCGAACGACGCACCCTGTACCGGACCCCGCCGGTCCACACGATCCGTGCCGTCCGGCCTGAACTTGCTCTCTCCAGCTTCGTGGCTTGCGCGGCCACCTCAGGTGGCCACTCCTCTCGACTCACCTCCACCCATTGGCCTGCGGGGTCGTCTTCTGGCCACGATGCCTGCCGTTGCCAACTGGGTCGCGGTTGGGCTGGTGGTGAGGGCTCTGACCGTCGTCGTTGGAGTCCTGGCCTGAGAGGCAGCCGGATCGGCCTCCACTCCGCCTCGGGCATTCCCGGCGACTGCTCTCTCTCCCTCGGCGCACTCCTCCTCTCCCACGGCGAGTTTGGCGGCGACCGCAGCTGCTGAGGCGACTGCGGCGGTGACTGCGGCTGCGGTGGCGGTGACTGCGGCTGCGGTGGCGGCGACAGTGGCTGCGGTGGCGGCGACAGTGGCTGCTCCTCCAGCCTGAAACCCGCGGGCCAAGGTGCGATAGCCTCTCGCCAACGCACCTCCACTTACGTCACATGCTCGACGCACCCGTTTACGACCCGCTCCTCATGCCGAGCCGTGACCACGGGTGGTCCCGGTTCCTCACTGGACTCGGAGTCCGTCACGTAGATGACCTCCTCGTCCCCGTGTTCTCCACCGTCGTCGTCCTCGGAGTCCGAAATTATGATCACGCCCTCGACTGCCGTTGGCTCCGCTCTGTGTGGCGTCGGGGGACGTGGCGGCTGCCACAGCGGCCGAGTGGGCGAATACCACCCGTTCCGCACATATTCGGAACACAGTTGCTCGTCCCACCGTTCGGCCTCCGATGCCATGTCCGCCGACTCACCCGATGAGCCCCAGCCTGGCGGCGACCATCTTCCTTCTTCTCGCTCGCATGAGGCTTCCAGCTCCAGATCCTTCGGGCGCCTTGGTCGTTGCCTACTCATCCGCCGTCGCGGATGAAATGGCAACCGCACGAGCGGCAGCCTCACCTGCCCTCGACGCGCCCGACGCCTAGGCGCCGGTAGTTCACCACGGCTTTCCCGTTCCGCAGCTCCAGCGTAGTCGCTGGCCAACAGGCGGGGATCCGCCGGGTGCACCCGTCCGACGCCCAAGTCCGGACGGCCGATGGTGATTGTCTCGCGTGCGCTCTCCATTTCTAAATGTGTTTCAAATAGGCCGACCGCGTGCTCACACGGCCTTTTATACCCTCTGCTGCAGCGCTGCCGCCAGCGGAGTGTCGGAAATTAACGGATCCTGCACCAGCTAGTTCTCTTACTCTCTACAGGTCACGCTCTTCCAACACTCTGGCCTTATGGCTGAATACGAGGCATTGTTGTTGCATCTCTAATGCATTTCTCACACTCTCTCTCTTTCCCTTCGCATATATGTATGAGTGCACAGCAACTACATGCACTCATACATACGCTGCGTGCCCTATTTTGTTGTTGGCCGTTTTGCATGTCGCTAGCATCGACACCTTCGTGTCATCCCGTGCGCTAGCGATCGTGCGTAGCCGACAAAGTTCAGTAGCCTTTCGCCGCGGCTGTTGAACTTTGGGCGCTCTGCGTTGTTGTTGCCTACCACGCTCGTCGTGGTTTTTCGCCCCGTTTTTGCGCATGCGCTGACCACTGTGCGCCTTGCATGCTGCTCGGCTCGGGTGCGTGATGTTGTTGTTGTTCTTACGGAGAGCGCGCTCAACTCAAACGGTTTCGGCCGTGCCTGTTGTTGTTGTGTCGTTTCGTAGCTGACGATTATTATTTTGCTGCTGCGCATGCGCCCCCGTTTCGTGTGTGTGCGCGCGCAAATTCAAACAACTTTGTTGTTGTGTTCACAACATTTGTGCGCGCGCGCACATACAAACAACTTTGTTGTTCCGCTCACAACATTTTTGCTGTTTTTGCCGTGGATTTGATTTGCGTGGCTGATGTTAATTTTTGTTTATGTTTAAAAAAAAACTTTTTCCCCTACATACATATATAGGTTTTTTTTCCCCCTACATACATATATAGGTTTTTGGCTAATACACATAGCTATGTGTATTCACTCCCTTTTTTTTTTTTATAAACTGGCTGGCAACTCACCCGCTTCTGCTCGATATGGCTTGAGGTCCGCCACATGAGCCGTCCTGCTCCGTTTATCTGCCTCTGAAGTGATCCGGCAGATAACCGGATATGGTCCTCCATATCGTGGGGCCAGTTTCGCTGCAACTCCATCCGCGGCATTGGACAAGTGGCGTTCCTTTGCCCACACCTTGTCCCCTACGGCCGGCTTCCACTGCCGCCTCCGTAGATTGTAGTGCCGCGTCTCATCCTGAGCAGCTTTGGTTGCTCTCTCCTGTCCTGCTTCTTGGAGTTGGCTGTTATTGCAGCGCTGACACAGCTTGCACCGCCGTACATATGCCCGCACGTCGCGGTACATACCCGGCCAGTAGTGCCTCGCTGCCACCCGAGCAATTGTTTGTCGGCTCCCAAGGTGGCAAGCGTTGGCTGTGTCGTGGTTCTCCTTCAGAACTTGTTTGCGCCGCTCCGTCGGCACACACAATTTCCACGCAGCCACGTCCTTGTGGCCGGCTTGGTGCGGGATGTGCCGGTAAACCTTTCCGGCCTCTTCCCTGTAGCCATTACACTTTGTTGGGCTTCTGCGCAGGTCCTGGCACAGCTTAGCAATCCAGCGACATCCTGTCCCAGTTGGTTTGCCTTTGCTCGTCACCAAGCGGCACGCCTCTTCACCCAGCGACTGCCGTGATAGCGCACGTTTCTGCCTCCGAAACGCCTCAGCCTCCTTATCCTCATGGAGTGGCTGCTGACGCTCCGAGCTCGTCTCCATCGGCGTCTGTGGACTCATATTCATCCTGCCGACCGCCACTGACAGCTTCTCCTCCAGCTGCCCGCTTAGCTGCGGATTTCTCGGCTTGATTCTCAGCTTCAAGCCGCCGCACTCCAGCGCGATGCCCATGCTGGCCAAGAAATTCCAGCCCAGCACCAGATCGTCGATCATGCCTGGCAGCACCAGCAATGGAATGAGGATCTGCTGACTCCCCAGCGTGATCATCGTCTCCAGTTGCGAGTCCACATGACTGCAACTGCCGTCTGCCAGACTTACGCGTCTTTGTGTGGCGCCTCTCACGCCCACTCCTCGGAGCCTGTCGGCCAGCTTTTCGCTCACAAAGCTGCTGGTGGCTCCAGTATCGATGGTGGCCTTATGCTGATCAGCTCCAATGACCACAATTGCCGACAATTGGGTGCCTTCATCCAGAAGACTACCCACTAGTGTCTGGGGGCCTCCGCGACGCTGCTCCCGCTCGCCCCTGGATGGCGGGTGCCTCTGGCCGTTTCCCGACTGGCAACACGTCGCTGTTCGCACGCCGATGCGCCCGCATTGCCAGCAATACTCCAGACGCTCGTTGCGGCACTCAATGGCGTAGTGGCCCTCTTGGCCACATATCCGGCATGCCCGGGCGGGGTTCTGGACATGTGTCCTTGGCCCTGCTGTGCCTGTCCTGGGCGCGGGTCGAGGTTTCGACTCTTCAACGGCCATGCTCCGGTGGTATTCTTCTTCATCCTGGCTCCCAGCGTCGTCCATGGCCATCAGTCACGTCTTGCTGCCTCGCTGTTGCTGCCGCAACTTTTCCCGATCCCTTTCCAGATCCTCGAAATCGTTCGCCAGCAGCATCAGCTCCGTCAAGTTGCAGAACTGATATGGACGAGCGTATGCGCGCAGGTCAGGCAAACTATTGCTGTAAATAGTTTTCAGCTCACGATCTGCCGCATAGCGTAGTGGCCGCATCAAGGTTTGCATATCCACCATGTAAACCTTGAAGGGCTCGCCCATCATCTGTCTCCGTCGAGCAACCTCGTCCTTCAACTCCCGCATATAGTCCCTGGGCAGAAAGAACTCCTGGAAGCTTCTGACGAACGTTTCCCACGCTGTCCAGTGCCTGTTGTTGGCCATGCCTTTGAGCAGCTCTGGCATCGCCCTCGGGATCAGGTCCAGATCCAATCCATAGGTGTCGGCCGACCACTCCACCTGCTCCAAAAACTCCAGCGGCTTCGTTGTGCCATCGAAGCGGAAGCCCCATTCTCGCACCTGCTTGGCGACCTTTGGGTACTCCAGCGCTGTGCAGCTCGGCCCTCGTGGCCTTATTTCTGGTTGCGGGGTGGATGTGGCTCTCCACGATCCTCGTTGCATCTCTTGCAGGCGGGCGGCGGCGGCACTGGTGGATGGCAGAGACAATCGTGCCACGTTCACGATTTCATCTTGCTCACCCAGCTCGTTTTCCTCGACGGCGGTCAGCGCTTCGTCTCTCAGCGGCGAATGGCGTCCATGTAGCTTCGCAATCTCTGCGATCCTGATTGAATAGGGAATCCTTCCCTCATTCATGGTGACCCACTCGCCGAACTGCCTCCGCATCGCGTCCAGAGTGCCAGTCAGACTTACGCCGAACTCGATCCCGTAGCGCAGCACATCATCCTTCTTGAGATTATATACCCAAGCTCGAACCATTTTTATACACTGACTATATTATCGCAGGGCCCCACGTTAGGCGCCAGTTGTAACGAACCTCGGTTTATCCCGAGTTTAAGCCGGGCCGGACTCAGCCGACTGTGCGTTCGTGCCAACAAATTTATATGTGGCGCCTTGCGATAGATTACAATGCAGTGTGTTTATGTTTGCGATGGGTATATTTTCTTAATTTACAAGTTTGTCTATTTGATATTTATTTATCAAATCTAGCGCTTAGTAGCACACCTTTGCACAGGCTCGCAGGTAAACGTTTAACGCACTCTGGCAAATGGTACGGCACTCTTGGTTCTCCAAGGATACGCTTGAGCACTCCAGGTGACGCCAGGATCCACACTGAACACTCCGGCGGTTCGCTCGGCTATTGCAGTGACTCCTACGGCTGGATACGCTCACAAGCACACCTTGAGATCTTCTCAAGCTACCGTCACCACTCTTACGCCCAGCTACGCAAACGTTACCTTTGCTCCTGCTCCAGGATCCGCCACTAATGCTGTAGATTTGGCCGTGCTGCACCAATGTCCTGGTTGGTGGCAGCTGATGTCCTTCCGGTGTCCGCGTCTCAGCGATGTCCTTCCTCTCGAAGTCCTTGGCAGCGATGTCCTTCCTCTCGAAGTCCTTGGCAGCGATGTCCTTCCTCTCGAAGTCCTTGCTGGTCACTTTTCCACTCGCGTTCTTGTTTCGTCGGCACTCAATACTTTCACTTTTACTTTTACTTGACTGTCCCGGTGCCGAGTTGCGGACGCCTTTTTATAGCAGCGATGCAGTCCCTGCTTCGCGCTATGACGGCGCCGGCTCGGCTCTGGAGCGGGGCCTGTCTGCCGCTCGTGTCCGCGAAAACGGCAGTATCACGCCAAATCATTGGCCAAAGCACCGTTATTGGCATACGAGTGAAAGTGTACACTACTTTCTCGCAGCCACAAGCGGTACTTCGGCCAACGGTCGCCGATGATCGCCGTGAGAGCGACGCGAGCAATGCGCTGAACACATACGAGCGACAGAGGCAGACTACGTCGCTCTCTGCGCCCTTTCCAGTAGCGAGGGTCGCTACTATCGTACTCGCGTCGCTGTGTGGAGCAATACATGCAGGCACGCATATATGCATAAGTGCACAGCAAATACATGCACTTATACATACACTACGTGCCCGTCTATATTGTTCCTCACAACACATACACATATGCATAAGCACGCGCTCTGCTGACTGCGCAGTTAGCGCAGCGACTGAGCGTGGGCTGCGTTACTATGGAAATGAATTGTTTAATAGCTTCTTTTATAGATGGACTTTCTTAATCAAACTTTCAGAGAGTGATTATGTCCTTAATATGTGTGTATTTGCTAAAGCACAAGTCTCTAGTATTTGATATACGGCTTTTACAAATATGGGGGAAGGGATGGAAAAGGGGGATGGTATCCAAAATGTGACAAAAATCAAAATTGTATAAACTCCACATTATACTAAATACAAAATTTTGAGACTCTAAAGATGTGAGAGATATAAGTTTATAACTGCATTTCGATAACGTTTTAAATGGAAACCTTAAAACAATCAAATTTATCGATTTTTTAAAACAACCTCGATCTGCGCGTGCGATACACGGATCTACATAAAAATTTCAAGTCTCTAGCTTTTATAGATTCTGAGATCGACGCGTTCACACATGCAGACGGACGGACGGACATACGGACATGGCTAAATCAACTCAGCTCGTCGCCCTGATCAAGAATATATATACTTTATGGGGTCTGCCACGACTCCTTCTGCCTGTTACATACATTTTAACAAAACCATTATACCCTGATTTCCCATTTTCAATGGGTTCAGGGATTAAAAACATTGCTTTGTACCAGTGTTTACTTGTCTTCGTAGCCGGTGTATATATTTCTTTTTTTTCTCAAAAAAAATTCACTAAAAAAACAACATTGCTTTGTACCAGTGTATACTTGTCCTCGTTGCTGGTGTCTCTCTTTATATATTTTTTCTTCTCAAAAAAATTCACTCAAAAAAAAAATTGCTGTGCGCCACTGTTCACTCGTCGTCGTTGCTGGTGTCTCTCTTTATATAAATATATATGGAATTTAATATCGTTGTCAGAGCGTTAGCCAGCTCACTGATATAACTCCGTAAGGTTTGGGTTTTATATCGACAGCGATAGCTGGTCGAATTAAAGAGTGAGCGTTAAGTAATTAGAATTGTTGCGAGCGGTACGCTGCGCGTTTATTGAATTCTCACTTAAGACTAACAACTAGAGAATTAAAAACTAAATCTGCGACCAAGCGCAGATTCGGCGCTGCCGCAGCGCTGCCGCCAGTGCACAGCCGCTGCTACCGTTGCGGGCGTCGCCGTTGGTCGTTGCTAGTGCAAAGCCGCTGCCGCCGTCGCAGGCGCAGGCGCTGTCGCTGGTGTTCTTGGAACACCAGCGGCGTTGATCGTTGCTAGTGCAAAGCCGTTGCCGCCGTCGCAGGCGCAGGAGCTGTCGTTGGTGTTTTTGGAACACCAGCGGCGTTGATCGTTGCTAGTGCAAAGCCGCTGCTGCCGTCGCAGACGCAGGCGCTGTCGTCGCTATTCATGGAACTCCAGCGCCGTTGACCGTTGCTAGTGCAAAGCCTCTGCAAGCGTCGCCGTCGCTGTTCTTGGAACCCCGTCGTGGCTGGTGCTCCTCAGAACTGCTGACTTGCGCCTTGTGTGTGGCGCCGCATTATCACGACGGCCGCTAACATTGTTGCGGTACATCCGCAGCTGCCGCTGGAGCTGCCAACATTGTTGCGACACATTCGTAGCTACTGCTGGAGCTGTCATCATTGTTGCGACACATTCGCAACTGTGACTCTGGGCGTGGACTTCGCAAATATGATAAGTCAACACGCGCCCAGTGTCAGTGGTTAACTTATACATATATTTTTTTATTTTCAAAAAAACTGTGCGCCACGGTTCACTCGCCGTCGTTGCCAATGTCTCTTTTAAGTTTTTTTTTTTCTAAAAAAAAATTTACTCAAAAAAAAAAACATTGTGCTCCATTATTCACTCGTCACTTGCCGGTGTCTCTCTTTGTACTAATGTTTTTATACCCTGAACCCATTGAAAATGGGAAAACAGGGTATAATGGTTTTGTTAAAATGTATGTAACAGGCAGAAGGAGGCGTGGCAGACCCCATAAAGTATATATATTCTTGATCAGGGCGACGAGCTGAGTCGATTTAGCCCTGTCCGTCTGTCTGTCTGTCTGTCTGTCTGTCTGTCCGTCTGTCCGTCTGCATGTGTGAACGCGTCGATCTCCGAATCTATAAGAGCTAGAGACTTGAAATTTTTTATGGAGGTTCCTGTATAGCACGCGCATATCAAGTTTGTTTCAATAAATCGATAACTTTGATCGTTTTAATGTTATCGATTAAAAACGAAATCGAAAACCTGTTTTAAAATTATGTCTCGCGCATCTTTCAAGCTAGAGACTCTTTATTTTGTACATAGTTGCATGTGGAGTTTATACAATTTTGGTTTTTGTTATATTTTAGATGCCACGCCCCCTTCGCCCCAAATTTGAAAAAAACGTATTTCAAGTGCTAGAGACTTGTGCTTCGGCAAATACACACATATGAATGACATTATCAAGCTCTGAAAGTTTGATTCAGAAAGTCCATATACAAAGGCACTTATTCAACAATTAACTACCCATAATATCGCTCTTACTGCAGCCCGAGCGCAGTCGCTGCGTAAACTGCGCAGTCAGCAGAGCGCTCGCTTATGCATGCGTACGTATGTGTGTGTATGTGTGTGTGCATGTGTTGCTTGCATATATATATGTTAAATAAGTATAAAATGTTTGGAATATCGGCTCATCGCAGGGTTCAGGGGATCTCCTAGTCGGGTACCACCGACTAGAGCTTTCTTACTTGTTATACCCTGAACCCATTGAAAATGGGAAATCAGGGTATAAATAAATAAATAAATAAGTAAATAATGTTTTTGTGAAAATGTATGTAACAGGCAGAAGGAAACATGGCAGATCCCATAAAGTATATGTATTCTTGATCAGCTCGATGAGCTGAGTTGAAATAGCCTTGTCCGTCTGTCCGTCCGTCCGTCCGTCCGTCCGTATGAACGTAGTGAGCTCGTGAACCACAAAAGCTAGAGATCTGAAATTTTCAGAGAATACTCGTCTATAGCCTACGCAGTACGATTTTTTTAGATTTTCAATAACTCATCCCGTTTCCTTATTATCGATAAAAATCGATATCTTTTCTTCGGTTAAGCATACCGTAAGAGCTAGAGACTCCAAATTCACTGTGTAGATCCGTGTAATGAATGCGGACATTATGTATTTTTGGATTTTTGGTGCCTCGCCCCCTTCGCCCACAATTTGAAAAATTCGTATTTAAAATACTAGAGACTTGTGCTTCGGCAAATACACACATATGAATGACATTATTACGCTGTGAAAGTTTGATTAAGAAAGTCCATCCACAAGAAAAGTTATTAATCATTTAATTTCCCATACAATAGGCATATTGCAGCCCAACCGCAGTCGCCGCTCTGACTGCGCAGTCAGCAAAGCGCGTGCTTATGCGTGAGTGCTTATGCATGTGTGTGTGTGTCTCGCAATATTTGTATATGTAAAACAGGCATATCATGTTGGGATGATTAGATCTTCGCAGGGTTCAGGGTATCTCGGATTCGAGCCGTCTCGACTAGAGCACTCTTACTTGTTTTTTTCTCTCAAAAAAAAAAAATTTGTACCACCGTACCTTGTACGCTCGGATTCGAGCCGTCTCGACTAGAGCACTCTTAATTGTTTTTTTCTCTCAAAAAAAAAAATTTGTACCACTGTACCTTGTTACGCCAGCACACACTCGCTCTGAGTTTTTGGCCCTCGGGCTGCAGTTCACTCGACTTTGCTCGAAATTTCTGGCTCTCGGCCCACTGTGCATACTTGCTTGTTCTCATTGTTTCTCCAGGGTTATCCGCGCGGCGAACGGAACTTTGCCTCGCCCAAACTACTGCTCAAGTCTACTTTGAATTAGTAGCGGCCGCCAATGGGGTTCACCACGTCGGCCGGCGCGCAATTTATTAAATTTGCGTTGCTAGTTAGGATTGCTTTGTTAAAATACAAAAATCGGATTTGTTAAATTATCTAATTTTTTTATTATTATTATTTACTAACTATTTCTCTTCATATACCTTGGTCGCCGGTCGAGCCCTGCCGTGCCGGTCACGTTTCCAGATATCTTTCCCTTTTTCTCTAAGCGGCGCCCGCACCCGCTAATCTTTGTTCTTTTCTTTCTTCTCCTAAACGGCGCCCCGCGCTCGCTAGTCTTTGTCTTCTTCCTTTTTGCGACCTTCTTGGTCGCGTGCCAAAAACTAATTAATTCTAAGCTCTTAATTCTACCACACTCGAGCCGCCCGATCGCTTCGGCAACGCAACTCACCACAGCGCTCGCTCCTCACGGTGGAGCTTTCACCACGGTGCGCAGAGTTGCATCGCCGATCGTCGGCGCGCACTCAAGCCGTTACATTTAAATTCGCTCCTTGCGTACATATAACTTAAAACTATTTGCGCTCCTTGCGTCTTATATATAACTTAAAGAGTTTTAATTATTTCTTATTAATACTAATATATACATATGCAATGTGAGGCGGCTACACTGGCAGCCACCTTACAGTATATGTTAAATAAGCATAAAATGTTTGGAGTATCGGCTCTTCGCAGGGTTCAGGGGATCTCCTAGTCGGGTACCGCCGACTAGAGCTTTCTTACTTGTTTTCCTTGGATTGGACAAAACTTGTAATGATCATGATTCCTCTGATCTTTTTGCAGATTTTTTCCAATCCACTTACTCCTCAGTAGATCGCTGTACCATTTCATACCCTTTCTTAATTTCTGCAACTTATATTATTAATGCTTCTAATGTTTCCACTGCTTCTATGGTTTCATCCGTTTGGTCATTGAAAACACCTTTCTCTCCTGGAGCCTTATAATATTGCCAGTTTTGTAATAGAAGAATGTAGTGGTTCCCTTCAGGCACCATTACTAAAACTATTTAATTTTTCCCTGGAAACCTCTGTTTTTCCGTCTATTTGGAAAGAGTCTTTCATCATCTTTCATCATAAACAAGTAAAAAAGCTCAAGTCGGGGGTACCCGACTAGGAAATCTCCTGAACCCTGCGATCAGCCGATATTCCAAACATTCTATGCTTATTTAACATATACATATATACAAGCAATACATGCACACACACATACACAAATACACATACGCATAAGAACGCGCTTGGTTGACTGCGCAGTTAGCGCAGCAACTACGCGTGGGCTGCGCTTATAGGCTTTACAATAGGAAATTAAATGTTTTATAACGCTTTTGTAGACGAACTTTCTTAATCAAACTTTCAGAGCGTGATTTTGTCATTCATATGTGAATATTTTCTAAAGCACAAGTCTCTAGTATTTTAAATACGAGTTTTACAAGTTTGCTAGGAAGGGAAGAGAAGGGGTGATGGTGTGTGTGTATCCAAAATGTGATAAAAATCAAAATTGTATAAAGTTCACATTATACTGAATACAAAATACAATTTGGAGACTTTATCTCTAAGGATATGGGAGATATAAATTTGTAACTGAATTTCGATAACGTTTTAAATCGATAAATTTAAAACGATCAAATTTATCGATTTTTTGAAACAAACTCGATCTGCGCGTGCTATACACGGATCCACATTAAAAATTTAAAGTCTCTAACTCTTAGAGATTCTGAGAACAACGCGTTCAAACATACGGATAGACAAACAGACGGGCAGACGGACAGGGCTAAATCGGCTTGTCACCCTGATCAAGAATATACACACTTTATAAGGTCTGCCACGCCTCCTTCTGCCTGTTACATATATTTCAACAATACTATTATACCCTGATTCCCAGTTGTGTTTAAGTTCTGAGAGCGACCGAAACTCACTGCGCTAAATAATTCGATCTGAGTTGAAATATCCCTGTCCGTCTGTCCGTCCGTCCGTGTGAACGCAGCGATCTCGTAAACCACATAAGAAATTTTCAGTGTATACTAGCGTGTATCCTACGCTGTACGAATTTTTTTTTAGATTTTCGATAACTCATCCCGTTTCCTTATTATCGATAAAAATCGATAACTTTTCTTCGTTTTTGTATACCGTAAGAGCTAGAGACTCCAAATTTACTGTGTGGATCCGTGTAATGAATGCGGACATTATGTAATTTTTGGTTTTTGGATGATACGCTACTTTTGCCCCAAGTTTGAAAAATTTATCGTATTTCAAATACTAGAGACTTGTGCATTGGCAGATACACACGTATGAATGACATAATGACGCTGTGAAAGTTTAAATAAGAAAGCCCATCCACAAAAAAAGTTAATAAACATATAATTTCCCATACAATAGGCATATAGCAGCCCAAGCGCAGTCGCCGCTCTGACTGCGCAGTCAGCTGAGCGCGTGCTTATGCGTGAGTGCTTTTGCATGTGTGTATGTCTCGCAATATTTGTATATGTAAAATAAGTATATCATGTTGGGAAGATTGGCTCTTCGCAGGGTTCAGGGTATCTCGTAGTCGAGCCGTCTCGACTAGAGCACTCTTACTTGTTTTTTTTTTATTCGCTCTGCGTGGCAGGAGTTTTATTTTTTCTAAAGTTTTATTTGTAGATTTAACTCGATCAGCATTATTTTGCTTTTTTTGCAGTCAATAATAGCACTTGTTTTTTGTGTTTCACTTTTCAATTAGTTTAAGGTTTCAAATGTGGCCGGGGTGCAGACCCAGTCTACCGAGGACCAGCAGTCACAAGAAAATTTCTTGAGTGCGTGGACGGGGACTTAAAGAAGAGGAAAGGCGTTGGTTTTGGTTGGTTAAATCTTCCCTGTCGCGGTTACGAGCCCTGCCGCACCGTTTCTCGCGAAGCTCACGTGCTTCGCGCTTTTTCTATGTTCTTCCCGCCTGCTCTTCGTTTGAGCTCCGAAGTGCGTTCCTAACTCTCAAGCGACCCATCTCGTCGCCTGCCCGAAAAATAATTAGTTCTCTCCGCTTATTCTACCACGCTCAAGCCACCCGATCGCCTCGGCGACGCAATTCAACACACCGCTCGCTCCTCACTGTGGAGCATCGCCGATCGTCGGCGCGCACTCGAGCCGTTACATTTAAATTTCAATTCAATTTTCAAAAATATTTAGACCTAATGTTTTAAATTATAAAGAGTCTGAGTGAACCAGGGGCCTTTATTAGAAACGGGCATAGGGAGACACATAGGAACACACTCATCTAGAATCGAGTTTTAAGTGTTATAGAAAAAAGTTGTTGCCAAATTAATGTCAACTGACTTATACAAAGGAGACCAATCTGTTGCATTGATTAAGCATAAGTTGATTAAGCAAAACAAAACTGCGTTTATTATAACAACGACATTGTTTAAGAGTATAGGTGTGAAAACTGGTGGAATACTTATGGATAATACTACCTCTAAAGTGGGATGATGTATATCCTCAGGTATACAAAAAGGTGATAATCTAGGGACATTAATGCTAGAATCACCATTAATAAAAACTAGATCAATTGACCGATTCAGATGATTTGAAATAGAGTTCATCTGAAACATAGAAAGCGTGAATAATTCATTGAAAACGTAGTGATCTAATGTAGGTGAATAGACTTGCTGTGTTGGTGATCAGTAGTATATTAATTTTATTCTTCTGAGCCAGTGTATTTATATACTGACTCATGCATAATTTCAACCCTTAAATCTAGCTTATCTATTGCTGAGTTTGTAAGGCCCAGCGTTGGTCTTTATCTATTCTTAGTCTATCGCAGAGTTTGTAAGGCTTAGCGTTGGTGTTTATGTACTCTTAACTTATCGCAGAGTTTGTAAGGCTCAGCGTTAATGTTTGTGTACTTAGCCTATTTATAGATTCTACATTTCTGACCCTTGTCATTTCTACGTACTTCAACCTAGTCGTGAGTGCGTAGATTACATGTTTATGATCTTCGGCTATTTCTTTATGTTCATGCCTGAACATTCTGCGGGGGGCCAGAAAATAAAAGCCAGTGGTCTGTTTATCATGGAACGTCCTCCATCAGCAGTCGCACCTACTCGCCTTTTGGAGTTGTGTGCCGATGACTTCTTGGGTGCGTCCATTACCTTCCGTATAAACTGGAAGGGATCGCTTTCGCTGTGCATCCAGGTATAGCACAGCGGCACTTGACCACGTCTGGAACGACGAACTCCAGTTGTGTTAGCATCGGCTTCATGCTCATCCGGTCGCAGCGTCTCGTTACGTTGCTTCTTGGTGATCAAGCTGTTGGCTTCTTGAAGATGTTTTCTGGCGGTGCTTGCTTTAGCAGTTGCATCGGGTTGTTTTGGTATTACATCCATTGTTGCTCCCTCTGCTTTTGATCTTCCTTTTCCAATTGCCATTTTTTGCTTTCTAGTTTTTCTTCCTTCTCTCCTTGATGTTGATAGCTTCTCCTGCAGCTCCTTTTGCAGTAGTTTTGCCATAGCCTTCTTCCGAGAGTATTGTTACGCTGATTATCTTGTTGCTTGATGGTCTAGCTATGTTGCCAGAAACAATCCATCCAAGTTCAGTCTTTTGTCCCAGAGTGTTGTTTATTATCTTTACTTTTCCCAACATTATTGGGGGGAGTAAATCAGCGCCAATGACAACATCAATAGTACTGGGTTCGTTAAAGAGTGGGTCTGCTAGCTCGCAGCCCATCCAATCCTTATTGACATCCATGCCAATTTTGTTGCTCGGTAGAGTTTTCTGGAGTTTTGGCATAACAAGTGCCTGCAGTGTTGTAACGAATTTGCTTTTAACGATTGGTTTGATCGTTAAGCAATCCCTACTTTTAAGTACTTCCACACTCTGTGAAATTCCTTGAACTTCCACGTTCCGTTTGTTTCGGCGCAGTTTGAGCTGTTGTGCGGCTTCTTCCGATATCAAGGTTCTTTGTGAACCTCCATCAATAAGAGCCCTTAGCTGCTCGTATTTTCCAGATTTATTTTTAATCCGAATGAGCGCAGTTGCCAGCAACGTGTTTTGCCCTTTATTTTCTTTTAAAGAATTGCTGCTGACGGTCTCTTTTGCATCCTCGTGAAGCACATCGTTGTGAGACTTAGAGCATTGATTGCAAGTCCAATCTTTTATGCAATCTTTAATGCGATGAGTGCCTAGACATTTAAAGCATAGTGCGTTTTTAAACACAAACTCCTTGCGTTTTTTAACAGGCTCGGCTCTAAATTCCTGGCATCTGGTTAAGTCGTGACCATCCAGTTGGCAAAAACGGCATATTTTGTAGCTCGTTTTCTGTGCTTCCATAGTCGCATGGACGGCACTCTTTTGCACGGAGTCTACAGAGTTGTACAGTTGCTCAATAAACTCCAGCACATTGTTCAAGGACTGAATTTCTCTGGCTTTCTTTACATGCTGCTCGTAAAGCTGCAGGACTTCCGCCGAAAATCGCCTCAGCAAAATTTGAGCGAATAAAGCATCAGCATCATTACCAATTTTTCCTTTTTCTTTGGTGATAAAGATGCACTCAGTTGCTGTGTCCAAGAACTGGCGGATACTGCCTTCATCATTGTTCTTCAGCAGTTCCATGTCCACTAGCTGGTTAATGGCGTTAGCAAATATTTTGCGCTTATTTTCGTAGCGCTTGCATATTAGCTCCCACGCTGCATTATAGCTAGCAGACGATCCAATTAATAAATGGCCTACTACCATTTTGGCTTCTCCTTTGAGGCATGATTTCAGGTAGTTCAGCTTCCTTGTATCGCTGATATCCTTTCTGCTGTGAATTACCTCGGAGAACAACTCGAAGAACGTTAGCCACTCTTTGGAATTTCCATTAAAATGAGGAAGATCCACTTTTGGCAGCTCTGGAACGTCTTCTTTTATGTTGTGCAAGTCACCTATTTTTCTGTTCAGCTTCTTTGTCAGTAGGTTGACATTGCACTCCAGTTCATCGATTTCTTCGATTTCGAAAGCAAATTTTTAATACTTTGCTTCTAAATCTGTGAGCGTTGACTGAACTTTGTTTCACAGGAAATTTAACTTGTCTTTGTAGTCCAAGATTTCTTCCTGGTTACTGAGCTCAAGGTTGGCATACACCTCTGCAATGTGCTGCCTTACTTTTTGAGCTCTTTTATCTACAAGGTCTACCATCACATCCATTGGGCTGACACTTCGTCGTGAACACATTTCTTCCTGCAGACTGTTTTTTGCCTCGGATGTTTCCGGTTGCATTTGCTTGCTAGATCCTGGTTGGTCGGTGTCCATAGCGTGGTCGGCAACTTCGACCTTCATCAAGGCCTCTTTATACGTCCTGATGTTTTCCATTATGGCATCATATATTTTCCCCTTAAAATATTGATGATCGACAGTACCAATTTTTACCAGTGATAAATGATTGGCAGTGAATTCTGCTGCCAGCTTATCAATCACTGATAATACATCCTTCTTTGCAATGGCCTGCAGGATGTTTTCGTGGATCTTTGATTGCTTCTTTAGCAACTCGACCACTTTTGACGACAGCATCATGTTAGTTTTTTTGTTGTTGTCTTTGGCTTGACCCGTTGAAGGATTTTTTGTTTTGATCGCCTGGTTGATCGTGCTGTGCCTCTACTCACAGCTTAAATTGGTAAGCCAAAGAGAAACAAGAAAAATTTTGTAAAACACTTTTACACTTCACTAACACTTGTCACAAAAATTATGGTAGACTTTGTAGGTTGGATCGAAGGACCATGAATAGACTTGCTGTGTTGGTGATCAGTAGTATATTAATTTTATTCTTCTGAGCCAGTGTATTTATATAAGTAGGATTTAACGATATAGGAGAGAACCTTTTTTGATTATTGTTTTTGAATTCATGCACAACTACATTAGGTCGCCGAAATTTGGAGTCACAAAAGAAAGCCTAGATAGGAAAAATTGATTTCGAGGAGAAACGACAGATAAAGTAGGTATATTAAGAGTGGGAGAAGAATATTGTTGCTCAAGCAATAATCGGGGAAGCTTATAATTTTTTGATAGGAACTTGCATAGAGACTTCTCGGCGGGAGTCCTGCAGCAATACGAGCAGCAGAAGGCCAGAGAAATTGAGTCCTTGGACAATGTGCTAGAGTTTATTGAGCAACTGTACAACTCTATAGACTCAGTGCAAAAGAGTGCCGTCCATACGTCTATAGAAGCAAGTAGAACGAGCTACAAAATAAGTTTTTGCCAACTGATGTCAGGAATTTACAGCCGAGCTTGTTAAAAGGCGCAAGGAGTTTGTGTTTTAAAAAGGCGCTATGCTTTAAATGTCTAGGCACGCATAGCATTAAAGATTGCATAAAGAATGAACATGCAATCTCAAAACAATTTACTTCACGAGGATGCAAAAGAGACCGTCAGCAGCAATTGTCTAAAAAAATTGTCATATTCAAAATAAGTCTGGAAAATACGAGCAGCTAAGGACCCTTATTGACGGAGGCTAACAGAAAATATTGATGTCTGAAGAAGCCGCAGAGCAGCTAAAACTGCGCCAAATCAAAAGAAACGTGGAGGTTCAAGGAATTTCACAGAAAGTTGAAATGCTAAAAAATTGCGTTGTCTTAACGATTAAACCAATTATTAAAATTCGTTACCACAACGCAGGCACTTGATATGCAAAAACAGCTGAGAACTCAAATTTTAGCGAGCCCGGTACTATTGATGTTGTCATTGGCGTCGATTTACTCCCCCTAATGATGTTGGGAAAAGTAAAAAAAATAAACAAAACTCTGGGACAAAAGACTGAACTTGGATGGATTGTTTCTGGCAACATAGCTAGACCATCAAGCAACAAGATAATCAGCGCAACAAAACTCTCGGAACAAGGCTATGGCAATAGTACTCCAAAAGAAGCTGCAGGAGAATCGGGACAACCAGCAAGAGGATCTTCGCCCGCACAGCTCACGCCCATTGACACGCTTCTAATAGGTATGTACATATATAATTTTTTGGAAATCAATAAAGGAGATCAGCAGTAATATCGCCATGTAAAAGCTATAAACTTTTGCGATTTGCCACGCCCCCAATGGGCGTAGATATATCCGCCATAACTTTTTCATCTTGAGTTGTCAACACGAGTCTAAATTCCAAATTGCAACTCTCTAGCACTTCTAGAAGTAGTGTTTCTGAGATATCGGAAAATGCATTTTCCGATTTGCCACGCCCCTAATGGGCGTATCGGGAAAATCTTGACACTTTATGATTCGAGGATATACACGAGTATATATTCCAAATTTCAAGTCTCTAGCTTCAAAACTGTGCAAATAATTTGCGTTCAAACGGACAGACGGACAGACGGACAGACGGACGGACGGACGGACGGACGGACGGACAGCGTGACGGACATTGCACAAAACCAATATACTCATTTCACATTTTGAACGAGTATAAAAACACACGTTTAATAAGTTAAAATAATAGAATTAAAATATATTTTTAAAATGTTAGTTAAATAAAAAACTTATTTACACATATGTATATTTATAATTATTTACAATACAGTTCCCTATCCTGAATACTTAGAGAAATACCACTGTGGTAACTATAAACTGTTTCGAATGTCCTAGCGTTGATGTATTCACTCGATAGATTTGAAAACGCCCAATCAATGTGCCAATCTCTATTGGTTGTAGGCGTTTTCAAATCTAATAAATAAGCTTCTGCCAACTAACTCATCATATAAAATCCTGGCCGAATCTAACTTGTTCAAACACAAATTTACTTATTTAAAAGATTAAATTGACAAAACGAGAGTCAAACTTAAAGATAAACTGAACAAATAAGTCATATAGCCTAAAAGAACAGAAAAATATTTCAATAATACCAATAATACCGATGGGGGTATTTTATTTGCCAGTCCGGCCAGCTATGCCCCGATTCATAGCCATGTATGATCAGTGATATTATTGAACAAGATAGAAAGTGTTAATAGAAATTTATAAAATATTTATTACAGAGTCTTAAGTATTGTGAGGAAAAATATAGACGGGCACGTAGTGTATGTATCAGTGCATGTATCTGCTGTGCACTTATATATATATATGCGTGCCTGAATGTATTGTTGCAAACAGCGACGCGAGTACGATAGTAGCGACCCTCTCTACTGGAAAGGGCGCAGAGACCGACGTAGTCTGTCTCTGTCACTCGTATGTATTCAGCGATTGGCTCGCGTCGCTCTCGCGGCGATCATCGGCGACCGTTGGCCGAAGTACCGTTTGTGGCTGCGAGAAAGTAGTGTACACATTCACTCGTATGCCAAATTCGGTGCTTTGGCCAATGAGACGCTGCCACGCAGATATGAGCGATTTGGCGTCGCGCCAAATGATGTTATGCTGCCGTTATTGTGGACACGAGCGGCAGACAGACCCCGCTCCAGAGCCGAGCTGGCGCCGAGCAGGGCCTGCGTCGCTGCTATAAAAAGGCGCCCGCAACTTGGCACCGGACAGTCAAAAACGTAAAAGTACAGAGAAAGTGAAAGTATTGATTGCCGAATTAAAAAGAACGCGAGTGAAGACGTTCAGCCAAGGAGCAATGATTTTCGAGTGGAAGGACATCGTGGGAAGACGCCTATTGACATAGGCTCTACACACGGACACAGGAAGGACATCAGCTGCCACCAACCAGGACATTGGTGCCCGGCTAAATCTACAGCATTAGTGGCGAATCCTGGAGAAGGAGCAGAGGTAACGTTTGCGTAGCTGTGCGAAAGAGCGGTGACTGCAGCTTGAAAAGATCTCAAGCTGTGCTTGTGAGCGTGTCCAGCCGTAGGAGTCACTGTAATAGCCGAGCGAAGCGCCGGAGTATACAGTGTGGATCCCGGCGTCACCTGGAGTGCTCAAGCGGATCCTTGATGAAAACCTTGATACGGCCACTCCGCTATGCGACAGATCGTGAGCTAAAACTATTTACAACAATAGTTTGCCCGATCTGCTCGCATATGCTCGTCCATATCAGTTCTGTAACCTGACGGAGCTGATGCTGCTGGCGAACGAGTTCGAGGACCTGGAAAGGGATCGGGAAAAGTTGCGGCAGCAACAGCGAGGCAATAGGACGCGGCTGATGGCCATGGACGACGCTGGGAGCCCGGATGATGAGGAATACCACCGGGGCATGCCGGATAAGTGGCCAAGACGGCCACTACGCCATTGAGTGCCGCAACGAGCGCCTGGAGTTGCGACTTGTTGCCAGTCGGGAAACGGCCAGAGGCACCCGCCATCCAGGGGCGAGCGGGAGCAGCGTCACGGAGGCCCCAGACACTAGTGGGTCGTCTTTTGGATGAAGGCACCCAGCTGTCGGCGATTGTGGTCATTGGAGCTGATCAGCACAAGGCCACGATCAATACTGGAGTAACCAGCAGTTTCGTGAGCGAAAAACTGGCCGACAGGCTCCGAGGAGTGGGCGTGAGGCCCGCTACACGCGTAAGTCTGGCAGACGGCAGTTGCAGTCAAGTGGACTCGCAACTGGAGACAAGGATCACGCTGGGAGTTAGTAGATCCTTATTCCATTGCTGGTGCTGCCAAGCATGATCGACGATCTGGTGCTGGGCTGTGATTTCTTGGCCTGCATGGGCATCGCGCTGGAGTGCGGTGGCTTAAAGCTGAGGATCAAGCCGAGAAATCCGCAGCCAAGCGGACAGCTGGAGGAGAAGCTGTCAGTGGCGGTCGGCAGGATGAAAATGAGTCCACAGACAGAGACGATGGAGACGAGCTCGGAGCGTCAGCAACCACTCCATGAGGATAAGGAGGCTGAGGCGTTTCGGAGGCAGGAACGGGTGAAGTTCCAGCATAGGAAGGCCAAGCAGAATGTTGTGGCCGATGCGCTATCACGGCAGCCGCTGGGCGAAGAGGTATGCCGCTTAGTGACGAGCAAAAGCAAACCAGCTGGGACAGGATGTCGCTGGATTGCCAAGTTGTGCCAGGAACTGCGCAGAAGCCCAAAAAAATTCCCAGGCTACAGAGAAGAGGCCGGAAAGGTTTACAGACACATCCCGCGCCAAGCCGGCCACAAGGACGTGACGTATACAAGTTATAAAGGAGAACCACGAAGCAGCCAACGCTGGCCACCTTGGGAGCCGAAGAACAATTGCTCAGGTGGCAGCGAGGTACTACTGGCCGGCTATGTACAGCGACGTGCGGGCATATGTGCGGCAGTGCGAGCTATGTAAACGCTGCAATAACAGCCAACACCAAGAAGCAGGGCAGGAGAGAACAACCAAAGCTGCTCAGGATCAGACGCGGCACTACAATCTACGGCGGCGGCAGTGGAAGCCGGTCGTAGGGGACAAGGTGTGGGCTAAGGAACGCCACTTGTCCAATGCCGCGGATAGATTCGCAGCGAAACTGGCTTCACGATATGGAGGACCATATACGGTGGTCAGTTTGATCTCCCCGGTTATCTGCCGGATCAGGTCAGAGGCAGATGAGGCAAAAAAAAGAAAAAAAAGAATGAATACACATAGTTATGTGTATTGACATAACAACCTATATATGTATTTAGGGAAGAGTTTTTTTTTTGTAAGCATAAGCGAAATTAACATTGTCCGCACAATTCAAATTTACAGCAAAAACAGCCAAAATGTTGCGAGCGCAACAACAAAGCACACGAAACGGGGGAGCATGCGCATCAACAAAGTAGTTTATCGTGCGCTTAACTACGAAACGGCACAACAACAACAACAACGCAAGAACCACAACATCACGTACCCATGCATGCATACGAGCAGGGCTTTTGTGGAAGTTCAACTCTATAGACTTCTGCTACGTAGCTGGATTTATCGGCCGTCCGGGCTTGGGCGTCGGAAGAGTTTGCCCGGCCGATCCTCGCGCACTGGACAGCGACTCCGCTGTAGCTGTGTTCGAATGAGGAGTGAGTCGGATTTCCCAACCGGCGTCAAAGTGTCGACGCGCCGGAACCAGCCTCGAACGTCGTCTATAGTAGGAGAATTCTCCAACAAAGCCCAGTTGCAGTCACTGGCAGCGGCCAGAGGAGCATCGGCGATCAAAGGAGTAGCGGTGGTCAGAGAAGCAGCAGCAGCAGCCAAGAAGTTGAAGAGCAGCGACATCGGGACAGCAGCAGCCACGCAGCCGCATTTGCAGCCACGGAGGCTGGCAAAACGGGGTAAAACGTGTGTTTTTTTCTGCAACAACGGGCGTGGCCAGAGGAGGAATACAACCCGGTCCATGGAAAGGACTACATGGAGAGGATCGCGCTATCTGAATTTGGAAGAAAATAGGTAAATTGCTGAGAAGATTTACCTAACACGTTTCAGCCACTTACCTGCAGCGCACGGAGTTGCTGGAGGCTGGAGCGATCAGCTGTAGGCAGAGTTGCTTGGCAGCGGCTCGCTGTTAACAACAGAGTGTTAACAGCGGCCCTGTGCGTAGCACTGCTTGCAGCTGGAGGAGCGCGGCGAACTGGTGCAGCACAGCTAAATCTACAGCATTAGTGGCGGATCCTGGAGCAGGAGCAGAGGTACGTTTAGGTAGCTGTGCGAAAGAGTGGAGACTGCAGCTTGAGAAGATCTCAAGGTGTGCTTGTGAGCGTATCCAGCTGTAATATCCGAGCGAACCGCCGGAGTGCTCAAGCGGATCCTTGGAGACCCAAGAGTGCAGTACCATTCGCCAGAGTGCGCTAAAACGTCTACCTGCGATCCTGTGGAAAGGTGTGCTTTACTAAGCGCTAGATTTGTACAAATATAAAACGTGTAAATTGGCCTCAAAGAAGTGAGAAAATATACAAATGGCAAACCATAAAAACATTGAATTATAATTTATCGCAAGGCGCTACATATAAATTTGTTGGCACGAACTCACAGGCTGAGTTTGGCCCGGCTTAAACTCGGGATAAACCGAGGTTCGTTACAGTATAATTATTAAATAATATCTATAAAAGTAAAGATTAAAAGAAAATTGAAAATATTAATAAAAGCAAACAGAATAAGAAGAGAGAGAAATATTCTTTGTTTTGGGATTGGGAAATCTCACCACAATGTTGAAGATTTTCCAGGTCATCAAATTTGTGCACCTGCTCACTCCTGGGCACTGTGGGTGATTTCCCTACGATGATCTGAAAGCAAGGATTTTATTAAAGGTGGAGAAAGTTCAGAGGAAAACACGTGATAAAATTTATTATAGTTAACACATAAAACGTGAAACGCGCTTTACAAAGGATAATACGAAGTGCATAATGGTAAATACAACGGACGAAATTGTCTGGTTGTTCTGGAAGGAACAGAAAAATTAAGTTGCAATAACATAGGCATGACGAATCAATATTACCAATAATCAAATTATGTAGAAAATCAGTCCCAGCATTTTATTTAAAAACCTTCCCCCATATTTGTAAAAACCGTATTTCAAATACTAGAGACTTGTGCTTTAAAAAGTATACACATATAAATGACATAATCACACTCCGAAAGTTTGATTAAGAAAGTCCATCTACAAAAGAAGTTATTAAACATTTAATTTCCCATTGTAAAGCCTATGAGCGCAGCCCACGCTCAGTCGCTGCGCTAACTGCGCAGTCAGCAGAGCGTGTTTTTATGCGTATGTCTATGTGTGTATGTGTGTGTGCATGTATTGCTTGTAAATATGTATATGTTTAATAAGCGTAGAATGTTTTAAATATAGGCTCTTCGCAGCGTTCAGGGGATTTCCTAGTCGGGTACCACCGACTAGAGCTTTCTTACTTGTTTATGATGAAAGATGATGAAAGACTCTTTCCAAATAGACGGAAAATCAGAGGTTTCCAGGGAAAAATTAAATAGTTTTAGTACTGGTGCCTGAAGGGAACTACTACATTCTTTAATTACAAAACTGGCAATATTATAAGGCTCCAGGAGAGAAAGATGATTTCAATGACCGAATGGCTGAAACCAGAGAAGCAGGGGAAACATTAGAAGCATTAATAATATAGGTTGCAGAAATTAAGTAAGGGAATGAAACGGTAGAGGGATCTACTGAGAAATAAGTGGATTGGAAAAAATCTGCGAAAAGATCAGAGGAATCATGATCATTACAAGTTTTGTCCAATAAAAGGAAAAATGAGGAAGGTAAACTAGAAGATTTACGCTTAATGTTTACTAATGGGTAAAATGGTTTAGGATCACGAACAAACTGCCTTTTGCAACGAAAAAGGCATTCTCATAACACCGAGAATTTAAAATATATAAATTTGACTTGGAATATTTAGACCAGTCTACATTCGAACCAGACTTTTTAAATTTTTTAAAATGTTTAGACTTAATATTTTTATACTCATTCACAAAGTGAAATTAGTATATTGGTTTTGTGCAATGTCCGTCACGCTGTCCGTGCGTCTGTCCGTCTGTCCGTATGAACGCAAACCATTTGCACAGTTTTGAAGCTAGAGAGTTGAAATTTGGAATATATACTCGTGTATACCCCACGGAGGCTGGCAAAACGGGGTAAAACGTGTGTTTTTTTCTGCAACAACGGGCGTGGCCAGAGGAGGAATACAACCCGGTCCATGGAAAGGACTACATGGAGAGGATCGCGCTATCTGAATTTGGAAGAAAATAGGTAAATTGCTGAGAAGATTTACCTAACACGTTTCAGCCACTTACCTGCAGCGCACGGAGTTGCTGGAGGCTGGAGCGATCAGCTGTAGGCAGAGTTGCTTGGCAGCGGCTCGCTGTTAACAACAGTGTGTTAACAGCGGCCCTGTGCGTAGCACTGCTTGCAGCTGGAGGAGCGCGGCGAACTGGTGCAGCACAGCTAAATCTACAGCATTAGTGGCGGATCCTGGAGCAGGAGCAGAGGTACGTTTAGGTAGCTGTGCGAAAGAGTGGAGACTGCAGCTTGAGAAGATCTCAAGGTGTGCTTGTGAGCGTATCCAGCTGTAATATCCGAGCGAACCGCCGGAGTGCTCAAGCGGATCCTTGGAGACCCAAGAGTGCAGTACCATTCGCCAGAGTGCGCTAAAACGTCTACCTGCGATCCTGTGGAAAGGTGTGCTTTACTAAGCGCTAGATTTGTACAAATATAAAACGTGTAAATTGGCCTCAAAGAAGTGAGAAAATATACAAATGGCAAACCATAAAAACATTGAATTATAATTTATCGCAAGGCGCTACATATAAATTTGTTGGCACGAACTCACAGGCTGAGTTTGGCCCGGCTTAAACTCGGGATAAACCGAGGTTCGTTACAGTATAATTATTAAATAATAACTATAAAAGTAAAGATTAAAAGAAAATTGAAAATATTAATAAAAGCAAACAGAATAAGAAGAGAGAGAAATATTCTTTGTTTTGGGATTGGGAAATCTCACCACAATGTTGAAGATTTTCCAGGTCATCAAATTTGTGCACCTGCTCACTCCTGGGCACTGTGTGTGATTTCCCTACGATGATCTGAAAGCAAGGATTTTATTAAAGGTGGAGAAAGTTCAGAGGAAAACACGTGATAAAATTTATTATAGTTAACACATAAAACGTGAAACGCGCTTTACAAAGGATAATACGAAGTGCATAATGGTAAATACAACGGACGAAATTGTCTGGTTGTTCTGGAAGGAACAGAAAAATTAAGTTGCAATAACATAGGCATGACGAATCAATATTACCAATAATCAAATTATGTAGAAAATCAGTCCCAGCATTTTATTTAAAAACCTTCCCCCATATTTGTAAAAACCGTATTTCAAATACTAGAGACTTGTGCTTTAAAAAGTATACACATATAAATGACATAATCACACTCCGAAAGTTTGATTAAGAAAGTCCATCTACAAAAGAAGTTATTAAACATTTAATTTCCCATTGTAAAGCCTATGAGCGCAGCCCACGCTCAGTCGCTGCGCTAACTGCGCAGTCAGCAGAGCGTGTTTTTATGCGTATGTCTATGTGTGTATGTGTGTGTGCATGTATTGCTTGTAAATATGTATATGTTTAATAAGCGTAGAATGTTTTAAATATAGGCTCTTCGCAGCGTTCAGGGGATTTCCTAGTCGGGTACCACCGACTAGAGCTTTCTTACTTGTTTATGATGAAAGATGATGAAAGACTCTTTCCAAATAGACGGAAAATCAGAGGTTTCCAGGGAAAAATTAAATAGTTTTAGTACTGGTGCCTGAAGGGAACTACTACATTCTTTAATTACAAAACTGGCAATATTATAAGGCTCCAGGAGAGAAAGATGATTTCAATGACCGAATGGCTGAAACCAGAGAAGCAGGGGAAACATTAGAAGCATTAATAATATAGGTTGCAGAAATTAAGTAAGGGAATGAAACGGTAGAGGGATCTACTGAGAAATAAGTGGATTGGAAAAAATCTGCGAAAAGATCAGAGGAATCATGATCATTACAAGTTTTGTCCAATAAAAGGAAAAATGAGGAAGGTAAACTAGAAGATTTACGCTTAATGTTTACTAATGGGTAAAATGGTTTAGGATCACGAACAAACTGCCTTTTGCAACGAAAAAGGCATTCTCATAACACCGAGAATTTAAAATATATAAATTTGACTTGGAATATTTAGACCAGTCTACATTCGAACCAGACTTTTTAAATTTTTTAAAATGTTTAGACTTAATATTTTTATACTCATTCACAAAGTGAAATTAGTATATTGGTTTTGTGCAATGTCCGTCACGCTGTCCGTGCGTCTGTCCGTCTGTCCGTATGAACGCAAACCATTTGCACAGTTTTGAAGCTAGAGAGTTGAAATTTGGAATATATACTCGTGTATACCCTCGAATTATAAAGTGTCAAGATTTTCCCGATACGCCCACTAGGGGCGTGGCAAATCGGAAAATGCATTTTCCGATATCTCAGAAACACTACTTCTAGAAGTGCTAGAGAGTTGCAATTTGGAATGTAGACTCGTGTTGACAACTCAAGATGAATAAGCTATGGCGGATATATCTACGCCCATTGGGGGCGTGGCAAACCGCAAAAGTTTATAGCTCCTACATGGCGATATTACTGCTGATATGTACATACCTATTAGAAGCGTGTCAATGGGCGTGAGCTGTGCGGGCTGTGCAGCTTCTTTTGGAGTACTATTGCCATAGCCTTTTTCCGAGAGTTTTGTTGCGCTGATTATCTTGTTGCTTGATGGTCTAGCTATGTTGCCAGAAACAATCCATCCAAGTTCAGTCTTTTGTCCCAGAGTTTTGTTTATTTTTTTTACTTTTCCCAACATCATTAGGGGGAGTAAATCGACGCCAATGACAACATCAATAGTACCGGGCTCGCTAAAATTTGAGTTCTCAGCTGTTTTTGCATAACAAGTGCCTGCGTTGTGGTAACGAATTTTAATGATTGGTTTAATCGTTAAGACAACGCAATTTTTTAGCATTTCAACTTTCTGTGAAATTCCTTGAACCTCCACGTTTCTTTTGATTTGGCGCAGTTTTAGCTGCTCTGCGGCTTCTTCAGACATCAATATTTTCTGTTAGCCTCCGTCAATAAGGGTCCTTAGCTGCTCATATTTTCCAGACTTATTTTGAATATGACAATTTTTTTAGACAATTGCTGCTGACGGTCTCTTTTGCATCCTCGTGAAGTAAATTGTTTTGAGATTGCATGTTCATTCTTTATGCAATCTTTAATGCTATGCGTGCCTAGACATTTAAAGCATAGCGCCTTTTTAAAACACAAACTCCTTGCGCCTTTTAACAAGCTCGGCTGTAAATTCCTGACATCAGTTGGCAAAAACTTATTTTGTAGCTCGTTCTACTTGCTTCTATAGACGTATGGACGGCACTCTTTTGCACTGAGTCTATAGAGTTGTACAGTTGCTCAATAAACTCTAGCACATTGTCCAAGGACTCAATTTCTCTGGCCTTCTGCTGCTCGTATTGCTGCAGGACTCCCGCCGAGAAGTCTCTATGCAAGTTCCTATCAAAAAACAAGTAAGAACGTTGCAGTCGGGCGCTACCGACTGCGGGATACTCATTCACACCCCCACAGATCACGCCCATTGCCACGCCCACAATTGGTTTGTACATATATAATTTTTTCGAAATCAATAGAGGAGATCAGCAGTAATATCTGTATATAATTCTGATTTTCTCACTGAGAATCGGAAAAACGTATAGTTTTTCCCGATTTGCCACGCCCCCAGTAGGCGTAGACATATAATTTTTGGCCAGTTCTTAGAAGTAGTGAAGGGTAACGTAAGTGTGAAATTTGGATGCTTACACTCAAAAAATGCGAAAATTACAGGGTATTTTTTAGCCGGGCATACCCCATAAGGGGCGTAAAATTTATTTTTGGCGCATCGATAGAAGAGCTCACCAGTAACTTACCATCCAATTTTGAAGCTTCTAGCTCTAAAACTGTAGGAGCTACAAACTTTTGCGGTTTGCCACGCCCCCTATGGGCGTAGATATATCCGCTATATCTTTTCCAACTTGGGTTGTCAACCCGAGTATATATACCAAGTTTCAAGTCTCTAGCATCAATAGTGCTCAAAATATTACAGAATTTGAAAAATCACTATATAGTCAGATCCGATTTGCCACGCCCCTAGTAGACGTGGATATATAGATTTTTGGTCGATCTTCATAGGATCATAGCAGTAACCTACGTGCCAAATTTGGGCGTTTTAGCTTTAAAACTGTAGAAGATACAGTTTTACCCGATTTGCCACGCCCCCAATGGGCGTAGATATATCCGCCATAGCTTTTTCAACTTGAGTTGTCTACATTCCAAATTGCAACTCTCTAGCACTTCTAGAAGTAGTGTTTCTGAGGTATGGGCAAATGCATTTTCCGATTTGCCACGCCCCTAGTGGGCGTATCGGGAAAATCTTGACACTTTATAATTCGAGGGTATACACGAGTATATATTCCAAATTTCAACTCTCTAGCTTCAAAACTGTGCAAATGGTTTGCGTTCATACGGACAGACGGACAGACGGACAGACGCACGGACAGCGTGACGGACATTGCACAAAACCAATATACTCATTTCACTTTGTGAATGAGTATAATTATAAGCTTCCCCGATTATTGCTTGAGCAACAATATTCTTCTCCCACTCTTAATATACCTACTTTATCTGTCGTTTCTCCTCGAAATCAATTTTTCCTATCTAGGCTTTCATCTGTCACGACATGTGATTTCAATTTTTCACAACTATATTCATTTATTCGTTTGATATTCGTTTAGCATCGATTTGTACATGTAAAAGCGCACATAAATTTAATGTTATCAAATAAGTCAAAAATATTTGCGTGTGGCGCAAATGATGCCAACGAATTTCGAAATAAAAACAAAATATATATATATATAAGAAAACAAATAAATAAATACAGGAATGTAAGATAACACATGATGGATATCGGTCTGGGCAACTATAAATAAAGGAAGTACGTGCATATTGTAAGTCCCAATTACCCATACACACACATAGTACTATTCAAAGGATACCACAGCATAAACATGTGTAATTTAATGCTTACAATATCTAGAAGATAAGCCGACATATGATTAATAAATATACAAAAAAAAATTACACAATGGTTTGGAAAACGAGTTTCTTATTTGTTAAATCAAATGCGGTAAGTTCTTTTTAATTTAATTTAAAAATCTCAACCATTTTAAGGAATTGCTTTACAACTTTAACGTAACACTTTCAGTGCTAATAGCATTATAGATAAATGTATTATCGATTGGCTTATATTGTTTGGTTATTATCTTGATCACCTCCTGCGCAGCACAGCCTCCAATAAAAGCGGACACAGCATGCAGCTCGGCGCCGCCGTAGCGACATATTTCGTGTAAGACATCATCGCTGATGGTCACATGCAAGCCCAAGTCGTTGAGCATTTTGCTGGTGATGCTCTTCAGACGCACAATGTCCTGTTCCACGGCGCACTCACCAGGTATGCTGCCGCACTCGCTTAGGAAACGCTCATATGCACGCAGAGCGAAATTGTAGGCGGTCAGAGTGCCCTGCAGCTCATTGTCCTCCACCAATGGCAGCAGTCGACAGTTCTTCTCGTACTCATCGGCAATGCGTGTGCCACGCAGCACAGACAATCCAGCTGCCTCGCGGCACAGCAAACGCACAGTGCGATCATCTATGCTGTCCGCTGGCAGCGACAGCTGCTTCAAATAATCTTGGCATTTGTGGTACACCTGATCGGCATCATGCAGCGACTGTTGATGGTAGATTTGCTGCAAGGCTATGTACGAGTCTGTGTTGGCTGTCATGTCGGGCAGGACGCCTGGCAGCGGCAGATAACCCTTATTTTCCTCCACCACAAAATGCTTAAGTGCCTTGGCCATAATCCAAAAGACATCGTTCTTTTTGTGTAACTGCTCACAGGCAGCGTCCTCGAATATGGCCTTTAGAGTGCTTGGCACCATTCCAGCGCCAAATGCAGTGTTAACTGCCTTAATAGCCTCCTCATAATTCTCCTCATCCTTCTGCATTTCTGCTCTGATTGCCTCGCGTAGCTGAGTCTTCTCCTTGTAGCTCCCAGGCGCCAAACGCCCAGCGCCGTGCTCCTTCTGCCAAACTTTCAGATACTTGTAGAGCACCAGAAGCCAGGGCACCTTACTCGTAACCTCTGTCGTCTCCAAATGATCACGTAATGCTTGAAATGGCTGCTCCAGACGCAAGTCAAACTGACGATTATCAGGATGAGTTTCTATCACGCAGTGCTCCTTAATTTGCAGGCGTATCGAGCCCAGCATGCCAAGAGAGCGACAATAGACGAGAGGCACATTCGACTCCCATAAGCGACTTGCCTGCTGTAGCAGTGACTGTTCGTTGAGATTCGAGGCAATCACCAAGTCAAAGCTGTCAAAGAAATTCGGTCGATTTGCCAAGATATAGTCAACACTCTCGTCCACATAGTCGCCAATGACATCCGGATTGAGCTCTTGCAACAGCTGTTTGCAGGCAAACGCCTTCGATTTGCCCAGGTAGCTGTTATCTAGGAAAAAATTGTTGCCCAAGTCCTCTTCCTTGACTGTGCTGCCATCGGCCACAGTGAAGCCTCCAATGCCCGGCAAGACGAGTCCCTTTGCTGTCTCACAGCCTACGGCCGTCACGTTGACGACGCAGATTGTGGCCAGCTCTAGCAGTGTCTGTCCGTGATCACCCCACAGTCTGATTTGTCTATCATATTTCTTGTTTTTATCTGATAATTCAGGCGACTTTGGAGGCGCAGGCGAAGACATTTTTCAAACCGGTAGCAAATTTTGGCGACCTAATGTAGTTGTGCATGAATTCAAAAACAATAATCAAAAAAAGGTTCTCTCCTATATCGTTAAATCCTACTTCGGTTCAATCTTCTTCTAATATTGTACCTGAATAGACTTGCTGTGTTGGTGATCAGTAGTATATTGATTTTATTCTTCTGAGCCAGTGCTTTATATACTGACTCATGCATAATTTCAACTCTAAAAATATAGCTTATCTCTTGCTGAGCTTGTGAGGTTCAGCGTTGGTCTTTATCTATTCTTATTCTATTGCAGAGTGTGTAAGACTCAGCGTAGATGCTTATTTATTCTTAGTCTATCGCAGAGTTTGTAAGGGTCAGATTAGATGTTCATTTATTCTTAGTCTATCGCAGAGTTCGTAAAGGTCAGCGTAGGTCTTTGTGTACTTAGCATATTTATAGATTCTATATGTGACCGTACTTCAACCTAGTCGTTAAGTGCGTAGATGACATGTTTATGATCTTCGGCTATTTCTGTTTGTTCATGCCTGAACATTCTGCGGGGGGCCAGAAAATGTGACAGTCAGCAATTGATGTCTCTGGTTTCTTTTCTTAATTATATATAGGAAAATAAAAACTATTACAATTATTGTTAATCCTAACGAGATGTGTCCATTCATCGTGTGGAAGACCAGATCCTCAATGTGTACTTTTTGACTGTATAATTCGTTTATGTTTTGTTGTAGCCGTTGTAGTTCTACTGAGTTGTTTACTACAATGTGTTGAAGTGGCGTCGGAACCCATGTGTTGTTGTGGTCAATTATTTTGAGGAAAATTGGCGAGTACCTCGCAGTATCTGTTGACGCTACCTCCTGCGGCGTTATGATGTTGATTTTACCTATCCTGGTCGAACATCCAGCAGACAGTTAGGTAAAAGGGTCATCTCCTCGTAGTTTCCGCATATGATATGGGCTGACTTCTTCTCAAATACTTTAAAGAGCCACCGGTTTTTTCCGTTCAGTTGGAGGGTCGGCTTGCTTATCCTTATCTTGAGTCGGTAGCAAACAGATCTTGTTAATTGATCTTTTGACTTCACCCATATATGTTTTTACTGTTACTACTCGAACTATATCATCTTGTCCTTTTGTAGTTTACGTTATCTTTCCCATGGGCCATCTAGCGGGATGCGTGTTTTCTTGTTTTAGTAAAACAAGCTGGCCTTCCATGGGCTTTGATTTTTCTTGCTGCCATTTGATTCGCTGTTGTAGTGCTGCCAAGTATTCATCTCTCCATCTGTCTAAGGACCCAATTTTCCGATGTTCATCAAAGTGCTCTGGAGCTCCAATGAGTGGTCGTCCTACAATAAAGTGACCGGGTGTCAAAATGTCGTCTCCATCCGTGTCACTATTTAAGGTGACCAGGGGGCGTGAGTTTAGCACTGCTTCAATTTGGCAGAGCAGAGTAAAGCTGTTATCGGCGATGACTCGCTTCAGGTGGTGTTTTACCAACTTTACTCCAGCTTCCCATAATCCTCTTAATGCCACTTAATGCCTTCTTTTTCGAGCAGTGGCTCAAGATTGCTATTTGCTTTTATAGCGGCGACAAGATCCTTATCTAGTATTCTAGCGGCACCGACGAAATTTGTGCCGTTGTCTGAATACAAATGTTCACTCTTGCCGCGTCTGGCGAAGAATCGGCGTAGAGCCTCTAGAAACTTATCTGATGATAAGTCACTGACGGCTTCGAGGTGCATTGCCTTTGTGGCCATACATAAAAATAAGCATATGTGTACCCTATGTACAATTTTTGATCTCTTCCTTTGGAACATCGAATTTGAAACGGTCCAGCGTAGTCGATGCCAATTTTTTGGAACGGGTAATCTCCAGTTACTCGATACACTGGCAAAATTCCCATCAGTTGACTGGCCATTTCCTGCTTATACCTAATGCAGGTAACACATTCGCGTAGATATTGTTTCAATGTGTTCCGCAAGCCAAAGATCCAGAACTCCCTTTGAATAAAGTTCCTCATCAGTTTCAGTCCACCGTGTAGGGTTTCCTTATGGGCGTTGTTTATCATCAGCCAAGCAAACTGTGATTTTCCAAGTATAATTTGGTGTTTCACATTGTATGGCACCATTGCATTTTGAAGACGGCCTCCCACACGTAATACTCCATTTCCATCCAGAAAGGGATTGAGCGCCTGCAATTTACTCTTGGATTCCAGAGGCTTTCCAGCATTGAGTAAACGAATTTCATGACCAAAATCAATTTGTTATTGTAATTTTACAACAAATGTTTTGGCCTCCTTTAATTCGTCGACTGTGAGATAAGTCGACTGCTGCTTCTTCCCTCGTAGTTTTGCTATAAAGCGTAATACGTAAGCAATTACGCTTGTTAGCTTATTAATTGATGAATACTTTGTTAGGAGTGGGATCAGGTAGTTTTCTTTTGTGGTTAGAGTTGCAACTATAACCGATTCTGGGTTTTCAAATTGCGGCCACTGATTTGACTGTTTTGTTAACTACTCAGGTCCCTTCCACCATATGTCGCATGCTGCTAAGTGCTTCGGGGAAATTCCTCTTGAGGCGACGTCTGCTGGGTTGTCTGCTGATCTCACGTATTTCCATTCGACGTGAGGCAGTTTTTTATTTATTTCGTCTACTCTAGTTTTGACGAATTTATCTTTACTACGCTTGTTCTTTATCCAGGCAAGCGTAATTTGTGAATCACTCCATGCTTGTATTTTGGTGTGATTTCCTACTATTGCTTGTATTTTTGCCAATAGTTTGCTTAATAAGTGAGCTGCACATAGCTCTAATTTTGGTATAGTTTTTTTGTTTTTTATTGGGTTCACTTTGCTTTTTGCAGCTAGCAAAGTGATTTTGGCTCCAACCTTTGTATACACCACTGCTGAATACGCCTTTTCTGATGCGTCGAAAAACCCATGTAGTTCCGTTGCATCAGTGCTCGATTTTCCAGACCAGCGCGGTATATTAATTTTTGCTAAATCTGGCAATGCGCTTGCGTATTCTTGCCATAACTGACCAGACTAGGCTCTAGTTCTGCGTCCCAAGTTAGCGGCAGTTTCCACAGCTCCTGTATGAAGCATTTTCCTTGCAATGTAACTGGTGTTAGCCAACCCAGTGGATCAAAGATTCTTGCCAATTGAGATAAAATTAGACGCTTTGTAATGCGCACTAGTTTTGGGCAATCGACAACAAATGTGAATATATCCTTTTTGGGGTCCCATTGTAGCCCAAGGGTTTTTATTGACTCGTCCTTGTGAATCATAATTTTTTCTGTTGAGTCGCCATCTTCAATTCCAGCAATGATCCTGTCATCATTTGATACCCATTTTCTCAAATGCATGCCAGCCTTTTCCATTATGCTCCTAAGTGCTGTTTGCGTGTTGATGCAATCGCCTATTGAGTCGCCACCAGTGATGAGGTCATCCATGTAGAAGTCTTCTTTAATTGTTATCGTTAGTTGTTTGTTGCCTTGGCAATGTTGATTTGCCAATTCTTGAAGACAGCGGACTGCTAAAAATGGCGCAGCTGACGTCCCGTATGTTAGTGTAGTCAGCTTGAACTCCTTGATTGGCATCTTTTGGTCGTCTCTCCAGAGGATGTATTGATATTCCTGATCTTCTTTGGCGATTTTAATCTGACGATACATTTTCTCGATGTCAGCTGTCATTACATATTTCCATTGCCGCCACTTGATCAAAATATCAAAGATATCTTTTTGTATTTTAGGGCCGACTAGCATTACATCATTGAGACTTAGTCCATTCGAAGTTTTTGCTGAAGCGTCAAATACTACCCTCAATTTAGTAGTAAGGCTGTTTGGTCTGATTACCGCTTGATGTGGCATGTAGTATTTGCCTTGGCCAATGGTGTCTACCGGTTCCATATGTCCTAGCTTCAGGTATTGTTCCATAAAGGCACTGTATTCCGTGAAGATTTGCGGATTCTTATTGAATTTGTTCTCCATTTGCAGTAGTCTTGCCATAGCCTGTTTTCGAGAGTTTCCTAAGTCAACATTTTTTCGGAATGGTATGGAGACTACTAGCCGGCCTTCTTCATACCTTGTGGTTGTCTCTTGAAACACCTTTTCGCAATCAGCGTTTTCTTCTGAATCGCTGGTGTCACTTTCAAGTTCCCAGAAGCGCTCGAGGTCGTCCAGGCACATCGTTGTTGCTGCACTGATTACCTTTTTGCTTGGTGATCTGTTTATGTTGCCGGAGACAATCCATCCAAACTCTGTCTTTTGTCCCAGAGTTTCGTTTATTTTTTTCACTTTTCCCAACATTATTAGGGGTAGTAAATCCACTCTAATGACAACATCAATCCTACTGGGTTCGTTAAAGTGTGGGTCTGCTAGCTCGCAGCCCATCCAATCTTTATTGACATCCATGTCAATTTTCTTGCTCGGTAGAGCTTGTATTGTGGTGACGAATTTGCTTTTAACTCTTGGTTTTATGGTTAAGCAAACGCTATTTTTTAGAACTTCCACAGTCTGAGAAATTCCCTGAACTTCCACGTTCCGTTTGATTCGGCGCAGTTTTAGTTGTTGTGCGGCTTCTTCCGATATTAAGGTTCTTTGTGAGCCTCCATCAATAAGAGCCCTTAGCTGCTCGTATTTTCCAAATTTATTTTGAATTCGGATGAGCGCAGTTGCCAGCAGCGTATCTTGCCCTTTATTTTCTTACAGACAATTGCTGCTGACGTTCTCTTTTTTGTTTGCATCCTCGTGAAGCAAACTGTTGTGTGCTTTGGAGCATCGGTTGCAAGTCCAATCCTTTTTGCACTCTTTGAAGCTATGAGTGCCAAGACATTTAAAGCACAGCGCATTTTTGGACACAAATTCCTTGCGCTTTTTAACAGTGTCAGCTCTAAACTTCTGACATCTTATTATTTCATGCCCATCCAGTTGGCAAAAACGGCATCTTTTGTAGCTCGTTTTCTTCGTTTCCATTGACGTATGGACGGCACTCTTTTGCACGGAGTCTATTGAGTTATATAGTTGCTCAATAAACTCCAGCACATTGTCCAAGGACTGGATTTCTCTCGCCTTCTTTACATGTTGCTCGTAAAGTTGTAGTACTTCTGTCGAGAAACGTCGCAGCAAAATTTGAGCGAACAAAACATCAGCGTCATTACCCATTTGGTTTTTTTCTTTGACGATGAAGATGCACTCAGTCGCTGTGTCCAAGAACTTGCGGATACTGCCTTCGTCATTATTCTTCAGCAGTTCCATGTCCACTAGCTGGTTAACGGCGTTAGCAAATATTTTGCGCTTATTTTCGTAGCGCTTGCATATTAGCTCCCACGCTGCATTATAGCTAGCAGACGATCCAATTAATAAATGGCCTACTACCATTTTGGCTTCTCCTTTGAGGCATGATTTCAGGTAGTTCAGCTTCCTTGTATCGCTGATATCCTTTCTGCTGTGAATTACCTCGGAGAACAACTCGAAGAACGTTAGCCACTCTTTGGAATTTCCATTAAAATGAGGAAGATCCACTTTTGGCAGCTCTGGAACGTCTTCTTTTATGTTGTGCAAGTCACCTATTTTTCTGTTCAGCTTCTTTGTCAGTAGGTTGACATTGCACTCCAGTTCATCGATTTCTTCGATTTCGAAAGCAAATTTTTCGTACTTTGCTTCTAAATCCGTGAGCGTTGACTGGACTTTGTTCCACAGGAAATTTAACTTGTCTTTGTAGTCCAAGATTTCTTCCTGGTTACTGAGCTCAAGGTTGGCATACACCTCTGCAATGTGCTGCCTTACTTTTTGAGCTCTTTTATCTACAAGGTCTACCATCACATCCATTGGGCTGACACTTCGTCGTGAAGACATTTCTTCCTGCAGACTGTTTCTTGCCTCGGATGTTTCCGGTTGCATTTGCTTGCTAGATCCTGGTTGGTCGGTGTCCATAGCGTGGTCGGCAACTTCGACCTTCATCAAGGACTCTTTATACGTCCTGATGTTTTCCATTATGGCATCATATATTTTCCCCTTAAAATATTGATGATCGACAGTACCAATTTTTACCAGTGATAAATGATTGGCAGTGAATTCTGCTGCCAGCTTATCAATCACTGATATTACATCCTTCTTTGCAATGGCCTGCAGGATGTTTTCGTGGATCTTTGATTGGTTCTTTAGCAACTCGACAACTTTTGACGACAGCATCTTGTTAGTTTTGTTGTTGTTGTTGTTGTCTTTGGCTTGACCCGTTGGAGGTTTTTTTGTTTTGATCACCTGGTTGATCGTGCTGTGCCTCTACTCACAGCTTAAATTGGTAAGCCAAAGAGAAACAAGAAAAATTTTGTAAAACACTTTCACACTTCACTAACACTTGTCACAAAAATTATGGTAGACTTTGTAGGTTGGATCGAAGGACCATGAATAGACTTGTTCTATCCGGCTCGAAGAACCATGAATAGACTTGATCTGATGATGATGCTTATTTATTCTTAGTCTATCGCAGAGTTTGTAAGGGTCAGATTAGATGTTCATTTATTCTTAGTCTATCGCAGAGTTCGTAAAGGTCAGATTCTATATGTGACCGTACTTCAACCTAGTCGTTAAGTGCGTAGATAACATGTTTATGATCTTCGGCTATTTCTGTATGTTCATGCCTGAACAGTACCAAAAAACTAAATTTTGCACAATCATCTCCGCAACTGTCTTGGATATATCAAAACGTTCGCGACCTAAATTCTAAACTCAGAAGACTATTTTTAAGTATTTTTACTATAAATTCTGATATTATTGCTCTCACAGAAACGTGGCAAAGTCCGAATATTTATTGTAGAGATTCTCTCAAATGATTTATTTATTTATAGACACGATCGATTGATACGCAGAGGTGATAGTGTCTTGATTGGTATCAAATTCAATATCCTCTTAGAATTTTTTATTTTTTCGTCACCTCATGATGTCGCGATTATTGAAGTTAAAATAACTCTTCCATATTGTTCCCTATTTATTACTTGTTCATATATCTATAACTTTTCCGATGTTCAAGTTTATGCTCAACACATAACTTGCATTAATAAAATTTATGGACATGTTAATGATAATGATATGAATGATTTCTTGTGTTGGGTGACTTTAATATAACTAACACTTCTTCGTCCTCCAGTCCCAACTCTAATTTTCTTATTCCTACATTAGATCATTACGTTTTCAATGAATTATTCACGCTTTCTATGTTTCAGATGAACTCTATTTCAAATCATCTGAATCGGTCACTTGATCTAGTCTTTATTAATGGTGATTCTAGCATTAATGTCCCTAGATTATCACCTTTTTGTATACCTGAGGATATACATCATCCCACTTTTTAGGTACTATTATCCATAAGCATTCCACCAGTTTTCACACCTATACTCTTAAACAATGTCGTTGTTATAATAAACGCAATTTTGTTTTGCTTAATCAACTTATGCTTAATCAATGCAACAGATTGGTCTCCTTTGTATAAGTCAGTTGACATTAATTTGGCAACAACTTTTTTCTATAACACTTAAAACTCGTTTCTAGATGAGTGTGTTCCTATGTGTCTCCCTATGCCCGTTTCTAATAAAGGCCCCTGGTTCACTCAGACTCTTTGTAATTTAAAAATATTAAGTCTAAATATTTTTAAAAATTGAATTGAAATTTAAATGTATTGGCTCGAGTGCGCGCCGACGATCGGCGATGCTCCACGGTGAGGGGGGGTGAGGTGAGCGAGCGGTGTGTTGAATTGCGTCGCCGAGGCGATCGGGTGGCTTGAGCGTGGTAGAATAAGCGGAGAGAACTAATTATTTTTCGGGCAGGCGACGAGATGGGTCGCTTGAGAGTTAGGAGCGCACTTCGGAGCTCAAACGAAGAGCAGGCGGGAAGAACATAGAAAAAGCGCGAAGCACGTGAGCTTCGCGAGAAACGGTGCGGCAGGGCTCGTAACCGCGACAGGGAAGAATTAACCAACCAAAACCAACGCCTTTCCTTTTCTTTAAGTCCCCGTCCACGCACTCAAGAAATTTTCTTGTGAGTGCTGGTCCTGGGTAGACTGGGTCTGCACCCCGGCCAGATTTGTAACCTTAAACTAATTGAAAAGTGAAACACAAAAAACAAGTGCTATTATTGACTGCAAAAAAAAAAGGAAAAAAAAGCTGATCGAGTTAAATCTACAAATAAAACTTTAGAAAAAATAAAACTCCAATCTTACCAACATTATATGCTTATTTTACATATACAAATATTGTGAGACACACACACACACACACACACGCACACGCACGCATAAGCACGCGCTCTGCTGACTGCGCAGTTGACGCAGCGACTGCGCTTGGGCTGTAATATGCCAATTGTATGGGAAATTAAATGTTTAATAACTTTTTTTGTGAATAGACTTTCTTAATCAAACTTTCACAGCGTGATTATGTCATTCATATGTATATATTTGCCAAAGCACAAGTTTCTAGTATTTGAAATACGAATTTTGCAATTTGGGGGCGAAGGGGGCGTGGCATCCAAAATCCAAAAATGACAAAATGTCCGCATTTATTACACGGATCCACACACTAAACTTGGAGTCGCTAGCTTTTACGGTATGCTTAGCGGAAGAAAAGTTATCTATTTTTATCGATATTAAGGAAACGGGATGAGTTATCGAAAATCTAAAAAAAACTCGTACTGCGTAGGCTATAGACGAGTATTATCTGAAAATTTCAGATATCTAGCTTTTGTGGTTTACGAGATCGCTGCGTTCACACGGACGGACGGACAGACGGACAGGGCTATTTCAACTCAGCTCATCGAGCTGATCAAGAATATATATACTTTATGGGGTATGCCATGTCTCCTTCTGCCTGTTACATACATTTCCACAAAAACAATATACCCTGATTTCCCATTTTCAATGGGTTCAGGGTATAAAAAAAAGAGGGTAAACGAATGGCTCATGCTGATTTCTTTTCCAGAAATCTCCCATCCGCTGATGTGATTCATACTTCTAAAGTTCATGAAAAACGGGTTAATTTGGCAGAGATATCTAGTTATTGGCTTATGGCTGAACAGCGCAAGGATTTCGATATTATCAATATTGTGAACAAACTGAAGGACAATTCTCTTTCCGAGGACATTGCAAAAACTAATGAGGTGAGAGCAGGATTACTTTATCGAAAAATTCAGAGAAATGGTAGAACTCGATCTTTGCCCATTATTCCAAGGGCATTCAGATGGTCTGTAATAAATCAGATTCACGAGACCATCATGCACTTAGGTTGGGAGAAGACTTTAGGTAAGGCCTATGATTATTATTGGTTCGATAGCATATCTAAGTATATACGAAAGTTTGTAAAATTCAAGGTAATATTCAAGCTAGACTTCATCCAATACCAAAGATCAGCACACCTTGGCACACGATACACATAGACATAACAGGAAAGTTGAGTGGCAAGTCTGATCAGAAGGAATATGTTATTGTCCAAGTGGACGCTTTTACCAACTTTTTTTTTTATTTAACACACACACTTAAGATTGAAGCTGACAATTGCATAGGTGCTGTGACATCGGTTGTATCTTTGTTTGGAGTACCAAACCGCATAATAGCAGACCAGGGTAGGTGTTTTGCTAGCTCAAAATTTAGTGAGTTTAGTTCTCAACAGAAAATAAGTTTACATTTGATTGCGACAGGCGCAAGTAGAGCTAACGGACAGGTGGAACGCATCATGAACACTTTGAAAAACTTACTGACGGCAATTGAGACTAGCAGCCGATCTTGGCAAAACGCATTGGGTGAGGTACAGTTGGCCTTAAATTGTACAGTAAGCCCAGTGACAAAGGCAAGCCATTTAGAATTGATTATTGGCAAGGTTGCTCGTCCGTTAGGGTTGCTTCCACCATGTGAAACGACACAAGAGGTTGACTTGGCAGAATCAAGAGCTCGAGCAATGCAAAATATATCAGCGGCAGCAGTATATAGCAAGAAACGGTTTGATAAAACCAAGGCTAAGGTTGTTGGATACGAAGTAGGAGATTTTGTGTTGTTAAAGAATGAAGCAAGGCATCAAACAAAGTTAAGTCCAAAGTTTAGGGGACTGTTACAACTAGCTGAATTGTTGGACGGAGATAGATATGTCCTAAGGTCATTGACAAATAATAGAAAATACAAATATGCTCATGACGATACAAGGAAATTGCCAGAAGGGTATGTACCAGTCGAGTTAGAAAGTAGTGATGAGGATTTCAATAATGTTAGGAATGAAACTGTTGAAAGAGACAGTATTAAAACGATTGAGAATGAAATTGTTGAAAGAGACAGTATTGTAATGATTGAGAATGAAACTGTTGAAAGAGACAGTATTGAAGAGTAAAACTGTTGAAAGAGACAGTATGGATGAATGAAGAAGCTGATAAGAAAATTTGAAAGAATTAATCATAATGCAAGTACAAGTGCAAAACAAATGTTTTGATCATGGCGTGTGGCGCTTAAGATGGTGTTATGTAAAACCAGTTGAGTTTATGATAATGAAAAGGATAGTGAAGAAAGTTTTATTAAGCTAAAGATTAATATTATAGCAGTTTAGGAATGAAACTAAAAGTTGAAGATAAAATTTTGTATGAAACCCTGAAACAACAAGTAAGAGTGCTCTAGTCGAGACTGCTCGAATCCGAGATACCCTGAACCCTGCGAAGATCTAATCATCCCAACATGATATGCCTGTTTTACATATACAAATATTGCGAGACACACACACACATGCATAAGCACGCACGCATAAGCACGCACGCATAAGCACGCGCTCTGCTGACTGCGCAGTTAACGCAGCGACTGCGCTCGGGCTGCAATATGCCTATTGTATGGGAAATTAAATGTTTAATAACTTTTTTTGTGGATGGACTTTCTTAATCTAGCTTTCACAGCGTGATTATGTCATTCATATGTATATATTTGCCAAAGCACAAGTCTCTAGTATTTGAAATACGAATTTTGCAAATTTGTGGCGAAGGGGGCGTGGCATCCAAAATCCAAAAATTACATAATGTCCGCATTCGTTACACGGATCTACTGAGTAAATTTGGAGTCTCTAGCTTTTACGGTATGCTTAACCGAAGAAAAGTTATCGATTTTTATCTATAATAAGGAAACGGGATGAGTTATCGAAAATCTAAAAAAAAACTCGTACTGCGTAGGCTATAGACGAGTATTCTCTGAAAATTTCAGATCTCTAGCTTTTGTGGTTTACGAGATCGCTGCGTTCACACGGACGGACGGACGGACGGACGGACGGACAGACGGACAGGGCTATTTCAACTCAGCTCATCGAGCTGATCAAGAATATATATACTTTATGGGGTCTGCGATGTCTCCTTCTGCCTGTTACATACATTTTCACAAAAACATTATACGCTGATTTCCCATTTTCAATGGGTTCAGGGTATAAAAATAGTTGTAATCAAAAAGGAAAATGTTAATCTTAAATTTACTTTCGAAAATTTATAAATAAAATGAATTATGCAGTAAGGCAGTTTTGTAAAAGTACACGAGGTCGTGTTATGGTCAGAATGGCCGTGTCGGCGCGTACTAATTTTTATACTCATTCACAAAGTGAAATGAGTATATTGGTTTTGTGCAATGTCCGTCACGCTGTCCGTCCGTCCGTCTGTCCGTCTGTCCGTATGAACGCTAACCATTTGCACAGTTTTGAAGCTAGAGAGTTGAAATTTGGAATATATACTCGTGTATACCCTCGAATTATAAAGTCTCAAGATTTTCCCGATACGCCCACTAGGGGCGTGGCAAATCGGAAAATGCATTTTCCGTTATCTCAGAAACACTACTTCTAGAAGTGCTAGAGAGTTGCAATTTAGAATGTAGATTCGTGTTGATAACTCAAGATGAAAAAGTTATGGCGGATATATCTACACGCATTGGGGGCGTGGCAAATCGGGTAAAACTGTATCTTCTACAGTTTTAAAGCTAGAACGCCCAAATTTGGCACGTAGGTTACTGCTACGATCCTATGAAGATCGACCAAAAATATATACATCCACGTCTACTAGGGGCGTGGCAAATCGGATCTGACTATATAGTGATTTTTCAAATTCTGTAATATTTTAAGCACAATTGATGCTAGAGACTTGAAATTTGGTATATATACTCGGGTTGACAACCCAAGTCGAAAAAGATATGGCGGATATATCTACGCCCATAGGGGGCGTGGCAAACCGCAAAAGCTTATAGCTCCTACAGTTTTAGAGCTCGAAGCTTCAAATTTGGATGGTTGAGTTACTGGTGAGCTCCTCTATCGATGACCCAAAAAATAATTTATACGCCCCTTTTGGGGCATGACCGGCTAAAAAATACCCTGCAATTTTCGCATTTTTTTAGTGTAAGCATCCAAATTTCACACTTACGTTACTCTTCACTACTTCCAAGAACTTGCCAAAAATCATATGTCTACGCCCACTGGGGGCGTGGCAAATCGGGAAAAACTGTACGCTTTTCCGATTCTCAGTGAGAAAATCAAAGTTTTATAACGATATTACTGCTGATCTATTGAGTCCAAAAAATTATATGTGTACAAACGAATTGTGGGCGTGGCAATGGGCGTGATCTGTGCGGGTGTGAATGAGTATCCCGCAGTCGGTGGCGCCCGACTGCAACGTTCTTACTTGTTTATGTGTGTGGTTGTAGTTTTCGGTATTTCACAATGATAATTTCATCATATTGCGTCGGCTTCTAGTTATGCGTATTTGTGCGTTGGGACTGGAGGACCAAGAAGTGTTATTTTTTATTTATTAATTTATTTATTTATTTAAAAACAAGTAAGAACGTTGCAGTCGGGCGCTACCGACTGCGGGATACTCATTCAGACCCGCACAGATCACGCCCATTGCCACGCCCACAATTCATTTGTACACATATAAGTTTTTGGAACTCAATAGATCAGCAGTAACATCGTCATAAAATTTTGATTTTCTCACTGAGAATCGGAAAAGCGTACAGTTTTTCCCGATTTGCCACGCCCCCAGTGGGCGTAGACATATAATTTTTGGCCAGTTCTTAGAAGTAGTTAAGGGTAACGTAAAAGTGAAATTTGGATGCTTACACTCAAAAAATGCGAAAATTACAGGGTATTTTTTAGCCGAGCATGACCCAAAAGGGGCGTAAAAATTATTTTTGGGTTATCGATAGAGGAGTTTACTAGTAACTCAACCATCTAATTTTAAAGCTTTTAGCTCTAAAACTGTAGGAGCTATAAGCTTTTGCGGTTTGCCACGCCCCCTATGGGCGTAGATATATCCACCATATCCTTTTCATCGTGGATTGTTAACCCGAGTATATGTACCAAGTTTCAAGTCTCTAGCATCAACAGTGCTCAAAATATTATAGAATTTAAAAAATCACTATATAGTCGGATCCGATTGGCCACGCCCCTAGTAGGCGTGGATATATAAATTTTTAGTTGATCTTCATAGGATCGTAGCAGTAACCTACGTGCCAAATTTGGACGTTCTAGCTTTAAAACTGTAGAAGATACAGCTTTATCCGATTTGCCACGCCCTCAATAGGCGTAGATATATCCGCCGTAGCTTTTTCATCTTGAGTTGTCAACACGAGTCTACATTCCAAATTGCAACTCTCTAGCACTTCTAGAAGTAGTGTTACTGAGATATCGGAAAATGCATTTTCCGATTTGCCACGGCCCTAGTGGGCGTATCGGGAAAATCTTGACACTTTATAATTCGAGGGTATACACGAGTATATATTCCAAATTTCAACCCTCTAGCTTCAAAACTGTGCAAATGGTTTGCGTTCATACGGACAGACGGACAGACGGACGGGCGCACAGACGGACAGACGGACGGACAGCGTGACGGACATTGCACAAAACCAATATACTCATTTCACTTTGTGAATGAGTATACAAAGGAAAATTGACAAATCGAGTGTCAAACTTAAATATAAACTAAACAAATAAGTTATATAGCCTAAAAGAACACAAAAAATATTAAAATAATACAACCAACCCGTTGGGGGTATTTTATTTGCCAGTCCGGCCAGCTATGCCCCGATTCATAGCCATGTATGGTCAGTGATATTTATAAACTACAAAAGATAGAGAGTATTAATAGAAACTTAAAAATATTTATAATAGATTATAGAAAAAAAAAAAAACAAGTAAGAAAGCTCTAGTCGGCGGTACCCGACTAGGAGATCCCCTGAACCCTGCGAAGAGCCGATATTCCAAACATTCTATAGTTATTTAACATATACTTATACACAAGCAATACTTGCACACACACATACACAAACACACATACGCATAAGCACGCGCTCTGCTGACTGCGCAGTTAGCGCAGCGACTGAGCGTGAGTTGCGCTCATAGGCTTTACTATGAGAAATGAAATGTTTAATAACTTCTTTTGTAGCTGGACTTTCCTAATCAAACTTTCAGAGGGTCACAAGTCTCTAGTATTTGAAATACGGCTTTTACAAGTTTGGTGGGAAAGGGAAAGAAAGGGGGGTGGTATCAAAAATGTGACAAAAATCAAAATTGTATAAACTCCACATTATACTAAATGCAAAATTTGGAGGCTCTAGCTCTAAAGATGTGGGAGATATAATTTTATAACTGCGATTCGATAACGTTTTAAATCGATAAATTTTAAACGATAAAAGCTATCGAATTTTTGAAACAAACTCGATCTGCGCGTGCTATACACGGATCTACATAAAAAATTTCAAGTCTCTAGCTCTTATAGATTCTGAGATCGACGCGTTCACACATACGGACGGACGGACAGACGGACAGACGGACGGACGGACAGACGGACAGACGGACAGACGGACATGGCTTTATCGACTCAGTTCGTCGAGCTGATCAAGAATATATAAACTTTATGGGGTCTGCCACGCCTCCTTCTGCCTGTTACATACATTTTAACAAAACCATTATATCCTGTTTTCCCATTTTCAATGGGTTCAGGGTATAAAAAAAAAGATTGGGAAATCACTCCACAATGTTGAAGATCTTGCCGGTCGTCAAATTTGTGCACCTGCTCACTCCAGGGCACTGTGTGTGATTTCCCTAAGATAATCTGAAAGCAAGGATTTAATTGAAGGTAGAGAGAGTTCAGAGGAAAATACGTGATAAAATTTATTATAATTAACACATAAAACGTGAAACGTGCTATGCAAGGAATAATCCGAAGTGCACAATGGTAAACACAACGGACGAAAGTGTCTGGTTGTTCTGGAAGGAACAGAAAAATTTAGTTGCAATAACAGGCGAGACGAGTCAATATTACCTATAATCAAATTATGTAGAAAAACAATCCCCTAGATAGTTCTACGATTGATTAATGATGGGAGATCAATAAGAAGAAGCCTACTAACATAAGACGGTAAACGAAGATTGGGGTCCCAGTTTAGATCTCGTAAGGCAAAAAGTAAAAACTGTTTCTGGACCGATTCAATTCGATCCTGATACAATTTATGCTGAGGAGACCATATTGAACAGTATTCTAAAATAACTCGTACCAGCGAAAGAAGTTTGGTAATGAATGGATCCTTGAATTCTTTTGCCCAACGTTTAATAAAGCCAAGAACACTTTTGGCTTCATTTATGATAGTTTATGATAGAATTGAAGTTAAGTTTCGAGTCAAAAAGTACTCCAAGATCTTTGACTGAAAAAATACGTTGCAAGGGATAATTATTAATTGAATAATTAGCAATATATGGAATAGTACGACAGAAGGTCATTGCCATACATTTAGAACAAATTAAGATCATCTTGAAGGCGTAGATGATCAAGTGAATTAGCATACGAAAGACAAAGTTTTACGTCATCTGCATACATAAATATCTTTGAATTCGATATGCGATTTGGAAGGTCATTTATAAATAGAAAAAAAGTAGCGGACCCAAATGACTACCCTGAGGTACACCCGACGAAACGAAAACAAGTTTCGAAAAAGCTGTTCTCAACACAACTCTTTGGGTTCTACCTTTTAAATAGGATGAAATCCAAGAAAGAAGTTTAGGGGAAAATCCTAAGTGATCAAGCTTTTGAAGTAGTATATCGTGGTGTACTGAGTCAAATGCTTTACTGAAATCAGTATATATAACATCAGTTTGCATTTTATTTAAAAAACTGTCATTGACTAGGGAAGTCAATTCTAATAGATTAGTGGAAGTAGATCGATTTTGAACAAAACCATGCTGCGATGGTGAAATAATCGATTTACAAAAATGTTTTAAGCTAGATGTTATTATTATTTCAAATAATTTTGGAATATCTGATAGTTTTGCAATACCTCTATAATTAAAATGTCAGACCTCCCACCTTTTTATACTCATTCACAAAGTGAAATGAGTATATTGGTTTTGTGCAATGTCCGTCACGCTGTCCGTCCGTCTGTCCGTCTGTCCGTCCGTCCGTCTGTCCGTCTGTCCGTATGAACGCAAACCATTTGCACAGTTTTGAAGCTAGAGGGTTGAAATTTGGAATATATACTCGTGTATACCCTCGAATTATAAAGTGTCAAGATTTTCCCGATACGCCCACTAGGGGCGTGGCAAATCGGAAAATGCATTTTCCGTTATCTCAGAAACACTACTTCTAGAAGTGCTAGAGAGTTGCAATTTACAATGTAGATTCGTGTTGATAACTCAAGATGAATAAGCTATGGCGGATATATCTACACGCATTGGGGGCGTGGCAAATCGGGTAAAACTGTATCTTCTACAGTTTTAAAGAACGCCCAAATTTGGCACGTAGGTTACTGCTATGATCCAATAAAGGTCGACCAAAAATATATACATCCACACCTACTAGGGGCGTGGCAAATCGGATCTGACTATATAGTGATTTTTCAAATTCTGTAACATTTTGAGCACAATTGATGCTAGAGACTTGAAATTTGGTATATATACTCGGGTTGACAACCCAAGTCGAAAAAGATATGGCGGATATATCTACGCCCATAGGGGGCGTGGCAAACCGCAAAAGCTTATAGCTCCTACAGTTTTAGAGCTCGAAGCTTCAAATTTGGATGGTTGAGTTACTGGTAAGCTCCTCTATCGATGACCCAAAAAATAATTTATACGCCCCTTTTGGGGCATGACCGGCTAAAAAATACCCTGCAATTTTCGCATTTTTTTAGTGTAAGCATCCAAATTTCACACTTACGTTACTCTTCACTACTTCCAAGAACTTGCCAAAAATCATATGTCTACGCCCACTGGGGGCGTGGCAAATCGGGAAAAACTGTACGCTTTTCCGATTCTCAGTGAGAAAATCAAAGTTTTATAACGATATTACTGCTGATCTATTGAGTTCCAAAAAATTATATGTGTACAAACGAATTGTGGGCGTGGCAATGGGCGTGATCTGTGCGGGTGTGAATGAGTATCCCGCAGTCGGTGGCGCCCGACTGCAACGTTCTTACTTGTTTATATAGAGGGATGATGAAAGACTCTTTCCAAATAGACGGAAAAACAGATGTTTCCAGCGACAAATTAAATAGTTTTAGTAATGGTGTCTGAAGCGAACCAATACATTCTTTAATTACACAACTGGGAATATTATAAGGCTCCAGGAGAGAAAGATGATTTCAATGACCGAATGGCTGAAATCAGAGAAGCTGGGGAAACTTTAGAAGTATTAATAAGATTAGTTGTAGAAATTAAGTAAGGGTATGAAGTAGTATAGGTATCTAACGAGGAGTAAGTGGATTGGAAAAAATCTGCAAATAGATTAGAGGAATCATGATCATTACAAGTTTTGTCCAATCCAAAGAAAAATGAGGAAGGTAAACTAGAAGACTTACGCTTCATGTTTACGAATGAATAGAATTTCTTAGGATCACGAACAAACTGCCTTTTGCAACGAAAAAGGCATTCTCATAACACCGAGAATTTAAAATATTAAAATTCGACTTGGCTATGGAATATTTAGACCAGTCTACATTCGAACCAGACTTTTTAAATTTTTTAAAATATTTATACTTAATATTTTTTAAATTAGAAAGAGTCTGAGTAAACCAGAGGGCTTTATTAGAAACGGGCATAGGGAGACACATAGGAACACACTCATCTAAAAGAGAACTTAAAGTGTTATAGAAGAAAGTTGTTGCCAAATTAATGTCAACTGACTTATATAAGGGAGACCAATCTGTTGCATTAATAAGTTGATTAAGCAAAACAAAATTGAACTTATTATAACAACGACGTTGTTTTAAAATTTTAGGTGTGAAAACTGGAGGAGTACTTATGGATAATTGTACCTCCAAAGTGGGATGATGTATATCCTCAGGTATACAAAAAGGTGATGATCTAGAGACAGTAATGCTAGAGTCATCATTAATAAAAACTAGATCAAGTGAACGATTCAGATGATTAGAAATAGAGTTCATCTGAAACATAGAAAGCGAGAATAATTTATTGAAAAGGTAATGATCTAATGTAGGAATAAGAAATCTAGAGTTGGGACTGGAGGACCAAGAAGTGTTAGGTATATTAAAGTCACCCAACACAAGAAACATATCGTTATCATTAACATGTCCATAAATTTCTTTAATGCAAGTTATATGTTGAGCATAAACTTGAACATCAGAAGAGGGAGGGATATATGAACAAGTAATAAATAGGGAACACGATGGAAGAGTTATTTAACTCCAATAATCTCAGCATCATGAGATAACGAAAAAATAAAAGATTCTGAGAGGATATTGGTTTTAACACCAATCAAGACACCACCACCTCTACGTAGCAGTCGATCGTGTCTATAAATGGTGAAATCATTAGAGAGAATCTCACTATTATAAACAACCGGACTTAGCCACGTTTCAGTGAGAGCAATAATTTCAGAATTTATACAAAAACTACTCAAAACTACTCTTCTGAGCTTAGAATTTAGCCCGCGAACGTTTTGATATATCAAAGACAGTTGCGGAGAAGATTGAGCAAAATTTAGTTTTTTGATCCAATATTAGATGAAGATTGAACCGAAGTAGGATTTAATATCGTTATATTGGAGACAACCTATTCTGATTCTTGTGTTTGAATTCATGCAGAACTACATTAGGTGGTCAAAATTTGTAGTCACATATAGTTGTGAATTATTCAGCGGGCACATTGATTTTAAATGAAGCAATTTCACGAGGAGTCGCGAAATTAAACTTCGAAATAAAAACATTGGCTGCAGATTTACTAGAATTAAAAGCAGATATAGCTTCACATGTCGTGTCAGAAGAAAGCCTAGATAGGAAAACTTGCTTTCGAGGAGAAACGACAGATAAAGTAGGCATAGAAAGAGTGGAAAAAGAGGTCGGAATATTTTTCTTTGCTTGAGCAATATTCGGGGAGGCTTTTAGTTTGTTTCAAAAATTCGATAGCTTTTATCGTTTAAAATTTATCGATTTAAAACGTTATCGAATCGCAGTTATAAAATTATATCTCCCACATCTTTAGAGCTAGAGCTAGAGCCTTTGCATTTAGTATAATGTGGAGTTTATACAATTTTGGTTTTTGTCACATTATTGATACCACCCCCCTTTCTTTCCCTTTCCCACCAAACTTGTAAAAGCCGTATTTCAAATACTAGAGACTTGTGCTTTGGCAAATATACACATATAAATGACAGAATCACCCTCTGAAAGTTTGATTAGGAAAGTCCAGCTACAAAAGAAGTTATTAAACATTTCATTTCTCATAGTAAAGCCTATGAGCGCAACTCACGCTCAGTCGCTGCGCTAACTGCGCAGTCAGCAGAGCGCGTGCTTATGCGTATGTGTGTTTGTGTATGTGTGTGTGCATGTATTGCTTGTGTATAAGTATATGTTAAATAACTATAGAATGTTTGGAATATCGGCTCTTCGCAGGGTTCAGGGGATCTCCTAGTCGGGTACCGCCGACTAGAGCTTTCTTACTTGTTTTTTTTTTTTCTATAATCTATTATAAATATTTTTAAGTTTCTATTAATACTCTCTATCTTTTGTAGTTTATAAATATCACTGACCATACATGGCTATGAATCGGGGCATAGCTGGCCGGACTGGCAAATAAAATACCCCCAACGGGTTGGTTGTATTATTTTAATATTTTTTATACCCTGAACCCATTGAAAATGGGAAATCAGGGTATAATGTTTTTGTGGAAATGTATGTAACAGGCAGAAGGAGACATGGCAGACCCCATAAAGTATATATATTCTTGACCAGCTCGATGAGCTGAGTTGAAATAGCCCTGTCCGTCTGTCCGTCCGTCCGTCCGTCCGTCCGTCCGTCCGTCCGTCCGTCCGTCCGTCCGTCCGTCCGTCCGTCCGTCCGTCCGTCCGTCCGTGTGAACGCAGCGATCTCGTAAACCACAAAAGCTAGAGATCTGAAATTTTCAGAGAATACGCGTCTATAGCCTACGCAGTACGAGTTTTTTTTAGATTTTCGATAACTCATCCCGTTTCCTTATTATCGATAAAAATCGATAACTTTTCTTCTATTAAGCATTTCGTAAGAGCTAGAGTCTCCAAATTCACTGTGTAGATATGTGTAATGAATGCGGACATTATGAAAATTTTGGATTTTGGATGCCACGCCCCCTTCGCCCCCAATTTGAAAAATTCGTATTTCAAATACTAGAGACTTGTGCTTTGGCAAATACACACATATGAATGACATAATTACGCTGTGAAAGTTTGATTAAGAAAGTCCATCCACAAAAAAAGTTATTAAACATTTAATTTCCCATACAATAGGCATATTGCAGCCCGAGCGCAGTCGCCGCGCTGACTGCGCAGTCAGCAGAGCGCGTGCTTATGCGTGCGTATGCATGTGTGTGTGTGTGTGCGTTGCTCGCAATCTTTGAATGTGTAAAATAAGCATAGAATGTTGGGAAGATTGGCTCTTCGCAGGGTTCAGGGTATCTCGTAGTCGAGCCGTCTCGACTAGAGCACTCTTACTTGTTGTGTTCTTTTAGGCTATATAACTTATTTGTTTAGTTTATATTTAAGTTTGACACTCGATTTGTCAATTTTCCTTTTTATACTCATTCACAAAGTGAAATGAGTATATTGGTTTTGTGCAATGTCCGTCACGCTGTCCGTCCGTCTGTCCGTCTGTCCGTCCGTCCGTCTGTCCGTCTGTCCGTCTGTCCGTATGAACGCAAACCATTTGCACAGTTTTGAAGCTAGAGGGTTGAAATTTGGAATATATACTCGTGTATACCCTCGAATTATAAAGTGTCAAGATTTTCCCGATACGCCCACTAGAGGCGTGGCAAATCGGAAAATGCATTTTCCGATATTTCAGTAACACTACTTCTAGAAGTGCTAGAGAGTTGCAATTTGGAATGTAGACTCGTGTTGACACGAGTATTAATAGAAACTTAAAAATATTTATAATAGATTATAGAAAAAAAAAAAAGGATTGGGAAATCACTCCACAATGTTGAAGATCTTGCCGGTCGTCAAATTTGTGCACCTGCTCACTCCAGGGCACTGTGTGTGATTTCCCTAAGATAATCTGAAAGCAAGGATTTAATTAAAGGTAGAGAGAGTTCAGAGGAAAATACGTGATAAAATTTATTATAATTAACACATAAAACGTGAAACGTGCTATGCAAGGAATAATCCGAAGTGCACAATGGTAAACACAACGGACGAAAGTGTCTGGTTGTTCTGGAAGGAACAGAAAAATTTAGTTGCAATAACAGGCGAGACGAGTCAATATTACCAATAATCAAATTATGTAGAAAACAAGTAAGAACGTTGCAGTCGGGCGCTACCGACTGCGGAATACTCATTCACACCCACACAGATCACGCCCATTGCCACGCCCACAATTGGTTTATACACATATAATTTTTGGAAAATCAATAGAGGAGATCAGCAGTAATATCATCATGAAATTTGGATTTTCTCACTGAGAATCGGAAAATCATACAGTTTTTCCCGATTTGCCACGCCCCCAGTGGGCGTAGACATATAATTTTTGGCCAGCTCTTAGAAGTAGTGAAGGGTAACGTATGTGCGAAAGTTGGATGCTTACACTCAAAAAATGCGAAAATTACATGGTATTATTTAGCCGGGCATGCCCCATAAGGGGCGTAATAATTTTTTTTGGGTCATCGATAGAGGAGCTCACCAGTAACTCAACCATCCAATTTTGAAGCTTCTAGCTCTAAAACTGTAGGAGCTGTATACTTTTGCGGTTTGCCACGCCCCCTATGGGCGTAGATATATCCGCCATATCTTTTTCGACTTGGGTTGTCAACCCGAGTATATATACCAAATTTCAAGTCTCTAGCATCAATAGTGCTCAAAATATTACAGAATTTGAAAAATCACTATATAGTCAGATCCGATTTGCCACGCCCCTAGCAGGCGTGGATATATAGTTTTTTAATCGATCTTCATAGGATCGTAGCAGTAACCTACGTGTTAAATTTGGGCGTTCTAGCTTTAAAACTGTAGAAGATACAGTTTTACCCGATTTGCCACGCCCCCAATGGGCGTAGATATATCCGCCATAGCTTTTTCATCTTGAGTTGTCAATACGAGTATATATTCCAAATTGCAACTCTCTAGCACTTCTAGAAGTAGTGTTTTTGAGATATCGGAAAATGCATTTTCCGATTTGCCACGCCCCTAGTGGGCGTATCGGGAAAATCTTGACACTTTATAATTCGAGGGTATACACGAGTATATATTCCAAATTTCAACTCTCTAGCTTCAAAACTGTGCAAATGGTTTGCGTTCATACGGACAGACGGACAGACGGACGGACAGCGTGACGGACATTGCACAAAACCAATATACTCATTTCACTTTGTGAATGAGTATAAACAATCCCCAGGATAGTTCTACGATTGATTAATGATGGGAGATCAATAAGAAGAAGCCTACTAACATAAGACGGTAAACGAAGATTGGGGTTCCAGTTTAGATCTCGTAAGGAAAAAAGGTAAAAGCTGTTTCTGGACCGATTCAATTCGATCCTGATACAATTTATGCTGAGGAGACCATATTGAACAGTATTCTAAAATAACTCGTACCAGCGAAAGAAGTTTGGTAATGAATGGATCCTTGAATTCTTTTGCCCAACGTTTAATAAAGCCAAGAACACTTTTGGCTTCATTTATGATAGTTTATGATAGAATTGAAGTTAAGTTTCGAGTCAAAAAGTACACCAAGATCTTTGACTGAAAAAATACGTTGCAAGGGATAATTATTAATTGAATAATTAGCAATATATGGAATAGTACGATAGAAGGTCATTGTCATACATTTTGAACAATTTATATGCAACCGATTAGCTACACACCAAAGTTGGAAGGAAGTAAGATCATCTTGAAGGCGTAGATGATCAAGTGAATTAGCATACGAAAGACAAAGTTTTACGTCATCTGCATATATAAATATATTTGAATTATATATGCGATTTGGAAGGTCATTTATAAATAGGGAAAAAAGTAGGTAAACTAGAAGACTTACGCTTCATGTTTTCGAATGAACAGAATTTCTTAGGATCACGAACAAACTGCCTTTTGCAACGAAAAAGGCATTCTCATAACACCGAGAATTTAAAATATTAAAATTCGACTTGGCTATGGAATATTTAGACCAGTCTACAGTCGAACCAGACTTTTTAAATTTTTTAAAATATTTAGACTTAATATTTTTTAAATTAGAAAGAGTCTGAGTAAACCAGGGGGCTTTATTAGAAACGGGCATAGGGAGACACATAGGAACACACTCATCTAAAAGAGAATTTAAAGTGTTATAGAAGAAAGTTGTTGCCCAATTAATATCAACTGACTTATATAAGGGAGACCAATCTGTTGCATTAATAAGTTGATTAAGCAAAACAAAATTGAACTTATTATAACAACGACGTTGTTTTAAAATTTTAGGTGTGAAAACTGGAGGAGTACTTATGGATAATTGTACCTCCAAAGTGGGATGATGTATATCCTCAGGTATACAAAAAGGTGATGATCTAGAGACAGTAATGCTAGAGTCATCATTAATAAAAACTAGATCAAGTGAACGATTCAGATGATTAGAAATAGAGTTCATCTGAAACATAGAAAGCGAGAATAATTCATTGAAAAGGTAATGATCTAATGTAGGAATAAGAAATCTAGAGTTGGGACTGGAGGACCAAGAAGTGTTAGGTATATTAAAGTCACCCAACACATGAAACATATCGTTATCATTAACATGTCCATAAATTTCTTTAATGCAAGTTATATGTTGAGCATAAACTTGAACATCAGAAGAGGGAGGGATATATGAACAAGTAATAAATAGGGAACACGATGGAAGAGTTATTTAACTCCAATAATCTCAGCATCATGAGATAACGAAATAAAAGATTCTGAGAGGATATTGGTTTTAACACCAATCAAGACACCACCACCTCTACGTAGCAGTCGATCGTGTATATAAATGGTGAAATTATTAGAGAGAATCTCACTATTATAAATATTCGGACTTAGCCACGTTTCAGTGAGAGCAATAATTTCAGAATTTATACAAAAACTACTCAAAACTACTCTTCTGAGCTTAGAATTTAGCCCGCGAACGTTTTGATATATCAAAGACAGTTGCGGAGAAGATTGAGCAAAATTTAGTTTTTTGATCCAATATTAGATGAAGATTGAACCGAAGTAGGATTTAACGATATTGGAGACAACCTATTCTGATTCTTGTGTTTGAATTCATGCAGAACTACATTAGGTGGCCAAAATTTTGAGTCACATATAGTTGTGAATTATTCAGCGGGCACATTGATTTTAAATGAAGCAATTTCACGAGGAGTCGCGAAATTAAACTTCGAAATAAAAAAATTGGCTGCAGATTTACTAGAAATAAAAGCAGATATAGCTTCACATGTCGTGTCAGAAGAAAGCCTAGATAGGAAAACTTGCTTTCGAGAAGAAACGACAGATAAAGTAGGTATAGAAAGAGTGGAAAAAGAGGTCGGAATATTTTTCTTTGCTTGAGCAATATTCGGGGAGGCTTTTAGTTTTTTGATTGGAACCTGTATAGGCTCTTGAGTGTCTATTATAACACTAGCAACAGGTGTGTCAGACAAGTCATTAGCAATTGGAACTAATAACGAGTCGGGGCAAGGTGAGGAAGACACTAATAAATTAGGAGACAGTATTGGTACGGAATGGGGTACCAACTGAGAAGGAGTCATAATTTCAGAATCCGAAGTATCAAAATTGTACTGATTTAGTAAATTTTCACCAGCTTCTAGGTCACTAGATAACTGTTTAGATATACTACTCAGTTTTAAAAATTGAACTCGCACTGAATTAGACATCTTGGAAAAATTTAATTGTTTTTCCAAGCAAATTGGACACGACCAGCGTAAACCACCACAACCAATTTTGACAGTGGACATGATTTTGTCATAGTCCCGTCCGGTGAGACCAGCACATTTTGTGTGCATCATATTCTCACATAACCAGCAACTAACAAATTGCAATTGTGCAGAATCAGCTACTTGCCGAATATTGTAGTGAGAGCGGGTCCAACAACAAACAACTGATAAAGAGCGGGTGAGCAGCAAGCAGTGAGAGAGTTTCTTGCACAAGACGAATTTGATTTAGTGAGAAACACAAACAACTCAAGTATGAGTGTGAGTGATAACACTAACAAATATGCACAAGTGTAAAAAGAAACACAAACGAAACAGGAGAGCGCCAAAGGAGTAAATGCAAATGTAACAAAACAAATTACCGACGCTGACAAAACTTTAAAAATAGAAACACTTTTATAATAGCACAAAGCACCGTGAATTATTTCTTGCACAGTAAAAAACAAAGCCTGATGGCTGAATTAAACAAATTACAAAAAAGTGTAAGTTTAAAGCCAAGAAATATTCAAAAGTGAATAAAAGTTAAGGAGCAAAAACAAAGCACGTCAAACACTTTCAACTGAGAACTCTCTTTTATGTAAATTAAAGTCCCCCAACACAATAAACATTTCGTTATCATTAACATGTCCATAAATTTCTTTAATGCTAGTTATATGTTAAGCTGAAACTTGAACATCGGAAGAGTGAAGGATATATGAAAAAGTAATAAATAGGAAACACGATGAAAAAGTAATTTTAACTCCAAAAATCTCGATATAATGAGGTGACGAACAAATTTAAAATTCTAAGAGGATATTGGATTTAATACCAATCAAGACACCACCACCTCTGCGTATCACTCGATCGTCTCTATAAATAGTGAAATCATTTGAGAGAAACTCACTAGAATAAACATTCGGATTTAGCCACGTTTCTGTGAGAGCTATAATATCAGAATTTATAGCAACTAGTAAGAACGTTGCAGTCGGGCACTACCAACTGCGGGATACTCATTCACACCCGCACAGATCACGCCCATTGCCACGCTCCCAATATGTTTGTTTGAACATATATAATTTTTGGGAAATCAATAGAGGAGATCAGCAGTAATATGGTCGAAAAATTTCGATTTTCTCATTGAGAATCGGAAAAACATACAGTTTTTCCCGATTTGCCACGCCCCCAGGGATCGTAGACATATCATTTTTAGCCAGTTCTTAGAAGTAGTGAAAGGTAACGTAAATGTGAAATTTGGATGGGTATTTTTTAGTCGAGCTTACCCCAAAAGGGGCGTATGTTTGAGTCATCGATAGAGGAGCTCACCTCTAACTCAACCATTCAATTTTGAAGCTTTTAGCTCTAAAACTGTAGGAGAAGATCGACTAAAAAACTATTTGTCCACGCCTACTAGGGGCATGGCAAATCGGATCTGACTATATAGTGATTTTTCAAATTCTGTAATATTTTGAGCACTATTGATGCTAGAGACTTGAAATTTGGTATATAGACTCAGGTTGACAACCCAAGATGAGAAAGATATGGCGGATATATCTACGCCCATAGAAGGCATGACAAACCGCAAAAGTATATAGCTCCTACAGTTTCAGAGTTAGAAGCTTTAAAACTGAACGGTTGAGTTAGTGGTGAGCTCGTCTATCGATGACCCAAATATAATTTTTAAGCCCCTTTTGGGGCATGCCATGCTTAAAAATACTCTGTAATTTTCGAATTCTTTGAGTGTAAGCATCCAAATTTCCCACTTAAGTTACCGTTTACTACTTCTAAGAACTGGCCAAAAATTATATGTCTACGCCCACTGAAGGGGAAACCTGCTTCACATATTCCCTATCTAAGGCTACTTGGTCAACCATTATAGTATCTATGTTTTCTTGAAGTGTTTCAATGTCACTGTCAGTTTCTGATTCGATCAGACTCATCCAAATCTCGAATTCAGCTAACAAATTTTGATTTTCTGGGATTGTAATTACAATACTCCGTCTAGTACCAATATTGTATAATCTTGTTTTTAAAGATTTTATAATTTTTTGACATTGATATTTATGTTCCTGTGTCAATTTAGGATTAACTTGGTTTATTGCTGTTACTATGTTGTTGTATTGAGTTGTTAATAGTTGCGCATGGTGTATTAATGTATGTGGTCTTATAATTTTATCAGAATTGATACATTTGTATGATTTTTATACCCTGAACCCATTGAAAATGGGAAAACAGGGTATAATAGTTTTGTTAAAATGTAAGTAGCAGGCAGAAGGAGGCGTGGCAGACCCCATAAAGTATATATATTCTTGATCAGGGCGACGAACTGAGTTGATTTAGACCTGTCCGTCTGTCAGTCTGTCCGTATGTTTGAACGCGTCAATCTATAAGAATCTTCGATATTTCGTATGCCACGCTTCTTGTAAAATAAGCATAGCATGTTGAGAAGATTGGCTCTTCGCAGGGTTCAGGGTATCTCGTAGTCGAGCCGTCTCGACTAGAGCACTCTTATTTGTTTGTATTTAAATTATTTGGAAAAAAAAAATTTCTTCACTCTGGTCTTCAAACAAAACTATACTAGTTGCACAATGAAGTGCATCAACTTTTGGTAGAAGCTTATATTATTGGCAAAGTCAGTCATATGCATTTCTACGAAGTAGTTTGTTGATGTCCTTGATGCGAGCCTGTGCTTGGTCATCCTGCTTAGAATACGTCTTCAAAAAATCCTCTTCCAGATGTCTTTGTTGTAGTAGTCGCTTTACTCTGCCACCGCGCTTTGTCTTCTTGCATGGCTTCTGTTTTTGAAGTGCCCTATACTCATTAAGTGTGAGTGGTCGAGGTCCATCGGTGGGATGCAACTCTAACGCTTCTTCTAGCGTTTGTGCGTCCCTTTGCTCGATAGGAGTAGATTCCTTCAATGGCATATCTTCAGCGTTGTTCATAAGTGTTATTATTTATTGTAGTTTTTATTATACCCTGAACCCATTGAAAATGGGAAATCAGGGTATAATGGTTTTGTTGAAATGTATGTAACAGGGAGAAGGAGGCGTGGCAGACCCCATAAGGTATATATATTCTTGATCAGCTCGACGAACTGAGTCGGTATAGCCACGTCCGTTTGTCCGTCCGTCCGTCAGTCCGTGCGTCCGTCCGTCTGTCCGTATGTGTGAACGCGTTGATCTCAGAATCTATAAAAGCTAGAGACTTGAAATTTTTTATGTAGGTTTGTGTATCGCACGCGCAGATCGAGTTTGTTTAAAAAAATCGATAAATTTTATAGTTTTAAAGTTATGGATTTAAAACGTTTTTGAAATTCAGGTTTAAATTTATATCTCACACATCTTTAGAGCTAGAGTCCAAATTTTGTATTTAGTATAGTGTATAGTTTATACAATTTTGATTTTTGTCATATTTTGTAAAAACCGTATATCAAGAACTAGAGACTTGTGCTTTGGAAAATATATACATATAAATGACATAATAACGCTCTGAAAGTTTGATTAAGAAATTCCATCTACAAAAGAAGTTATTAAACATTTCATTTTCCATAATAAAGCCTATGAGCGCAGGCCACGCTCAGTCGCTGCGCTAACTGCCCAGTCAGCAGAACGCGTCATTATGAGTGCGAGCGTATGTGGGCATGTATTGCTTGTATATATTTATATATTAAATAAGCATAGAATGTTTGGAATATCGGCTCTTCGCAGGGTTCAGGGGATTTCCTAGTCAGTACCACCGACTAGAGCTTTCTTACTTGTTTATGATGAAAGATGATGAAAGACTCTTTCCAAATAGACGGAAAATCAGAGGTTTCCAGGGAAAAATTAAATAGTTTTAGTAATGGTGCTTGAAGGGAACTACTACATTCTTTAATTACAAAACTGGGAATATTATAAGGCTCCAGGAGAGAAAGATGATTTCAATGACCGAATGGCTGAAACCAGAGAAGCAGGGGAAACATTAGAAGCATTAATAATATAGGTTGCAGAAATTAAGTAAGGGAATGAAACGGTAGAGGGATCTACTGAGAAGTAAGTGGATTAGAAAAAATCTGCGAAAAGATCAGAGGAATCATGATCATTACAAGTTTTGTCCAATACAAGGAAAAATGAGGAAGGTAAACAAGAAGATTTACGCTTAATGTTTACTAATGGGTAAAATGGTTTAGGATCACGAACAAACTGCCTTTTGCAACGAAAAAGGTAATTCTCATAACACCGAGAATTTAAAATATTAAAATTCGACTTGGCTATGGAATATTTAGACCAGTCCACAATCGAACCAGACTTTTTAAATTTTTTAAAATATTAAGACTTAATATTTTTTAAATTAGAAAGAGTCTGAGTGAACCAGGGGCCTTTATTAAAAACGGGCATAGGGAGGCACATAGGAACACACTCATCTGGAATCGTGTGTCCCCCAAAACAAGAAACATTTCGTTATCATTAAAAAGTCCATAAATTTCTTTAATGCTAGTTATATGTTAAGCTTAAACTTGAACATCGGAAGAGTGAAGGATATATGAAAAAGTAATAAATAGGAAACACGATGAAAAAGTAATTTTAACTCCAAAAATCTCGATATAATGAGGTGACGAACAAATTTAAAATTCTAAGAGGATATTGGATTTAATACCAATCAACACACCACCACCTCTGCGTGTTACTCGATCGTGTATATAAATAGTGAAATCATTTGAGAGAAACTCACTAGAATAAACATCCCGACTTAGCCACGTTTCTGTGAGAGCAATAATATCAGAATTTATAGCAACTAGTAAGAACGTTGCAGTCGGGCGCTACCGACTGCGGAATACTCATTCACACCCACACAGCTCACGTCCATTGCCACGCCCCCAATTTGTTTGTTTGTACATATATTATTTTTGGAAAATTAATAGATGAGAATCGGAAAAACGTACAGTTTTTCCCGATTTGCCACGCCTCCAGGGGGCGTAGACATATAATTTTTGGCCAGTTCTTAGAAGTAGTGAAGGGTAACGTAAGTGTGAAATTTGGATGGGTATTTTTTAGTCGGGCATACCCCAAAAGGGGCGTATTTTTGAGTCATCGATAGAGGAGCTCACCTCTAACTCAACCATTCAATTTTGAAGCTTTTAGCTCTAAAACTATAGGAGAAGATCGACTAAAAAACTATTTGTCCACGCCTACTGGGGGCGTGGCAAATCGGATCTGACTATATAATGATTTTTCAAATTCTGTAATATTTTGAGCACTATTGATGCTAGAGACTTGAAATTTGGTATATAGACTCAGGTTGACAACCCAAGATGAGAAAGATATGGCGGATATATCTACGCCCATAGAAGGCGTGGCAAACTGCAAAAGTATATAGCTCCTACAGTTTCAGAGTTAGAAGCTTTAAAATTTAATGGTTGAGTTACTGGTGAGCTCCTCTATTGATGACCCAAATATAATTATACCCTGAACCCATTGAAAATGGGAAAACAGGGTATAATGGTTTTGTTAAAATGTATGTAACAGGCAGAAGGAGGCGTGTCAGACCCTATATTCTTGATTAGCTCGACGAACTGAGTTGATATAGCCATGTCCGTCTGTCCGTCTGTCCGTCTGTCCGTCCGTCCGTATGTGTGAACGCGTCGATCTCAGAATCTATAAGAGCTAGAGAAATTTTTGAAATTTTTTATGTAGATCCGTGTATAGCACGCGCAGATCGAGTTTGTTTCAAAAAATCGATACATTTGATCGTTTAAAAGTTATCGATTTAAAACGTTATCGGAACGCAGTTATAAATTTATATCTCCCACATCTTTAAAAGCTAGAGTCTCCAAATTTTGTATTTAGTATAATGTGGAGTTTATACAATTTTGATTTTTGTCAGATTTTTGATACCACCCCCCTTTCCTTCCCTTTCCCTCCAAACTTGTAAAATCCGTATTTCAAATGCTTTGGCAAATATACACATATAAATGACAGAATCACGCTCTGAAAGTTTGATTAAGAACGTCCATCTACAAAAGAAGTTATTAAACATTTAATTTCCCATAGTAAAGCCTATGAGCGCAGCCCACGCTCAGTCGCTGCGCTAACTGCGCAGTCAGCAGAGCGCGTGCTTATGCGTATGTGTATGTGTGTATGTGTGTGTGCATGTATTGCTTGATTACATGTATATGTTAAATAAGCATAGAATGTTTGGAGTATCGGCTCTCGCAGGGTTCAGGGGATCTCCTAGTCGGGTACCGCCGACTAGAGCTTTCTTACTTGTTTTTAAGCCCCTTTTGGGGCATGCCATGCTAAAGAATACTCTGTTTTTTTTCGCATTTTTTGAGTGTGAGCATCCAAATTTCCCACTTATGTTACCGTTCACTACTTCTAAGAACTGGCCAAAAATTATATGTCTACGCCCACAGAAGGGGATACCTGCTTCACATATTCCCTATCTAAGGCTACTTGGTCAACGATTATAGTATCTATGTTTTCTTGATTCGATTATTGGTTTAGTCTCATCCAAATCTTGAAACTGGTTCTCATTCAGCTAACAAATTTTGATTTTCTGGGATTGTAATTACAATACTCCGTCTAGTATAATCTTGTTTTTAAAGATTTTATAATTTTTTGACATTGACATTTATGTTCCTGTGTCAATTTTGCATTGACTTGGTTTATTGTTGTTACTATGTTGTTGTATTGAGTTGTTAATAGTTGCGCATGATGTATTAATGTATCTGGTCTTATAATTTTATCAGAATTGATAAATTTGTATGATTTTTATACCCTGAACCCATTGAAAATGAGAAAACAGGGTATAATGGTTTTGTTAAAATGTATGTAACAGGCAGAAGGAGGCGTGGCAGACCCCATTAAGTATAAATATTCTTGATCAGGGCGACGAACTGAGTTGATTTAGACCTGTCCGTCTGTCAGTCTGTCCGTATGTTTGAACGCGTCAATCTCAGAATCTATAATAGCTAGAGCCTTAAAATTTTTTATGTAGGTTTGTGTATAGCATGCGCAGATCGCGTTTATTTCAAAAATTCGATAACTCTTATCGTTTTCATGTTATCGATTAAAAGCGAAATCGAAAACTAGCTATAAAATTATGTCGTGCACATTGTGAGGAACAATATAGACGGGCACGTAGTGTATGTATAAGTGCATTTATTTGCTGTGCACTCATACATATATGCGTGCCTGCATGTATTGTTCCACACAGCGACGCGAGTACGATAGTAGCGACCCTCGCTACTGGAAACGGCGCAGAAACCGACGTAGTCTGTCTCTGTCGCTCGTATGTATTCAGCGATTGGCTCGCGTCGCTCTCGCGGCGATCATCGGCGACCGTGGGCCGAAGCCCTAAAACACACTGAATTATAATTTTTCGCAAGGCGCTACATATAAATTTGTTGGCACGAACGCAAAGTCGGTTCAGTCCGGCCCAGCTTAAACTCGGGATAAACCGAGGTTCGTTACAACTGGCGCCCAACGTGGGGCCCTACGATAATTACGAGTCAGTGTATAAAAATGGTGCAAGCTTGGGTACATAATCTCAAAAAGGATGATGTGCTGCGCTACGGGATCGAGTTCGGTGTAAGTTTGACTGGCACTCTGGACGCAATGCGGAGACAGTTCGGCGAGTGGGTCACGAGGATTGAGGGAAGTATTCCTTATTCCATCAGGATCGCGGAGATTGCGAACCTGCATAGACGCCGTTCGCCACTGAGAGACGAAGCGCTGACCGCCGTCGAGGAAGACGAGCTGGGGGAGCCAGACGAGATCGTGAACGTGGCACGATTGTCTCTGCCATCCACCAGTGCCGCCGCCGCCCGCCTGCAAGAGACGCAACGAGGACCATGGAGAGCCACATCCACCCCGCAACCAGAAATAAGGCCACGAGGACCGAGCTGCACAGCGCTGGAGTATCCAAAATTCGCCAAGCAGGTGCGAGCATGGGGCTTCCGCTTCGATGGCACAACGAAGCCGCTGGAGTTTTTGGAGCAAGTGGAGTGGTCGGCCGACACATATGGCCTGGATCTGGACCTGATCCCGAGGGCGATGACAGAGCTGCTCAAAGGCATGGCCTTAAAATGGTACGTGGCCAACAACAGGCACTGGACAGCGGGGAAAGCATTCGTCAGAAGTTTCCAGGAATTCTATCTGCTCAGGGACTATATGCGGGAGTTGAAGGACGAGGTTGCGCGACGGAGACAGATGATTGGCGAGCCCTTCAAGGTTTACATGGTGAAGATGCAAACCTTGATACGGCCACTACGCTATGCGACAGATCGTGAGCTAAAACTATTTACAACAATAGTTTGCCCGATCTGCGCGCATATGCTCGTCCATATCAGTTCTGTAACCTGACGGAGCTGATGCTGCTGGCGAACAAGTTCGAGGACCTGGAAAGGGATCGGGAAAAGTTGCGGCAGCAACAGCGAGGCAATAGGACGCGGCTGATGGCCATGGACGACGCTGGGAGCCCGGATGATGAGGAATACCACCGGAGCATGGCCGTTGAGGAGACGAGACCTCGACCCGCGCCTAGGACATGCACAGCAGGGCCAAGGACACATGTCCAGAACCACCCCAGGGCATGCCGGATATGTGCCCAAGAGGGCCACTACGCCATTGAGTGCCGCAACGACCGCCTGGAGCTTTGTTGGCAATGCGGGCGCATCGGCGTGCGAACAGCGACTTGTTGCCAGTCGGGATACGGCCAGAGGCACCCGCCATCCAGGGGCGAGCGGGAGCAGCGTCACGGAGGCCTCAGACACTAGTGGGTCGTCTTTTGGATGAAGGCACCCAGCTGTCGGCGATTGTGGTCATTGGAGCTGATCAGCACAAGGCCACCATCGATACTGGAGCCACCAGCAGTTTCGTGAGCGAGCGTGAGCGTGAGCTGGCCACCTTGGGAGCCGAAGAACAATTGCTCGGGTGGCAGCGAGGTACTACTGGCCGGGTATGTACAGCGACGTGTGGGCATATGTGCGGCGGTGCGAGCTGTGTCAGCGCCGCAATAACAGCCAACACCAAGAAGCAGGGCAGGAGAGAACAACCAAAGCTGCTCAGGATCAGACGCGGCAATACAATCTACGGCGGTGGCAGTGGAAGCCGGTCGTAGGGGACAAGGTGTAGGCTAAGGAACGCCACTTGTCCAATGCCGCGGATGGAGTTGCAGCGAAACTGGCTCCACGATATGGAGGACCATATACGGTGGTCAGTTTGATCTCCCCGCTTATCTGCCGGATCAGGTCAGAGGCAGATAAGCGGAGCAGAACGGATCATGTGGCGGACCTCAAGCCATATCGAGCAGAAGCGGTTGAGTTGCCAGCCAAAAAGGGAGTGAATACACATAGCTATGTGTATTAACATAACAACAATGTATGTAGGGGAAAAGTTTGTTTTTTGTAAACATAAGCGAAATTAACAACAACAAAATAGGGCACGCAGTGTATGTATGAAAGCATTTAGTAGCTGTGCACTCATACATATATGCGAGAGGAAAGAGAGAGTGTGCGCGAAATGCATTAGAGATGCAACAACAATACCTCTTATTCATCCATAAGGCCAGAGTGTTGGAAGAGCGTGACCTGTAGAGAGTGAGAGAACTAGCTGGTGCAGGATCCGTTAATTTCCGACACTCCGCTGATGGCAGCGCTGCAGCAGAGGGTATAAAAGGGCATGCATGCATACGAGCAGGGTTTTTGGTGGAAATTCAATTCTATAGACTTCTGCTACGTAGCTGGATTTATCGGCCGTCCGGGCTTGGGCGTCGGAAGGGTTTGCCCGGCCGATCCTCGTGCACTGGACTGCGACTCCGCTGTAGCTGTGCGCGAATGAGGAGTGAGTCGGATTTCCCAACCGGCATCAAAGTGTCGACGCGCCGGAACCAGCCTCGAACGTCGTCTATAGTAGGAGAATTCTCCAACAAAGCCCAGTTGCAGTCACTGGCAGCGGCCAGAGGAGCATCGGCGATCAGAGGAGTAGCGGTGGTCAGAGAAGCAGCAGCAGCCAAGAAGTTGAAGAGCAGCGACATCGGGACAGCAGCAGCCACGCAGCCGCATTGCAGGTACGGAGGCTGGCAAAGCAGTGAAAAACGGGTATTTTTCTGCAGCGGCGGGCGTGGCCAAAGGAGAACACAACCCGGTCCATGGGAAGGACTACATGGAGAGGACCGCGCTATTTGGATTTGGAAGAAAATTGGTAAATTGCTGAGAAGATTTACCTAACAGCCACTTACCTGCAGCGCACAGAGTTGCTGGAGGCTGGAGCGATCAGCTGTACGTAGAGTTGCGTAGCAGCGGCGCTGTTAACAACAGAGTGTTAACAGCGGCCCTGTGCATAGCACTGCTTGCAGCTGGAGGAGCGCGGCGAACTGCTTGCTGAAGAGAAGCAAGCAGTGCAAACAAAAGGGAGCGCCAGAAGTGAGTCCCGGACGGATGTTAACACGAAGGCTTCGTGTTTCCCGAAGGAAGAGGGGAGTGTGAGGAACAATATAGACGGGCACGTAGTGTATGTATAAGTGCATGTATTTGCTGTGCACTTATGCATATATGCGTGCCTGCATGTATTGTTCCACACAGCGACGCGAGTACGATAGTAGCGACCCTCGCTACTGGAAAGGGCGCAGAGAGCGACGTAGTCTGCCTCTGTCGCTCGCATGTATTCAGCGATTGGCTCGCGTCGCTCTCGCGGCGATCATCGGCGACCGTGGGCCGAAGCCCTAAAACACACTGAATTATAATTTTTCGCAAGGCGCTACATATAAATTTGTTGGCACGAACGCAAAGTCGGTTCAGTCCGGCCCAGCTTAAACTCGGGATAAACCGAGGTTCGTTACAACTGGCGCCCAACGTGGGGCCCTACGATAATTACGAGTCAGTGTATAAAAATGGTGCAAGCTTGGGTACATAATCTCAAAAAGGATGATGTGCTGCGCTACGGGATCGAGTTCGGTGTAAGTTTGACTGGCACTCTGGACGCAATGCGGAGACAGTTCGGCGAGTGGGTCACGAGGATTGAGGGAAGTATTCCTTATTCCATCAGGATCGCGGAGATTGCGAACCTGCATAGACGCCGTTCGCCACTGAGAGACGAAGCGCTGACCGCCGTCGAGGAAGACGAGCTGGGGGAGCCAGACGAGATCGTGAACGTGGCACGATTGTCTCTGCCATCCACCAGTGCCGCCGCCGCCCGCCTGCAAGAGACGCAACGAGGACCATGGAGAGCCACATCCACCCCGCAACCAGAAATAAGGCCACGAGGACCGAGCTGCACAGCGCTGGAGTATCCAAAATTCGCCAAGCAGGTGCGAGCATGGGGCTTCCGCTTCGTTGGCACAACGAAGCCGCTGGAGTTTTTGGAGCAAGTGGAGTGGTCGGCCGACACATATGGTCTGGATCTGGACCTGATCCCGAGGGCGATGACAGAGCTGCTCAAAGGCATGGCCTTAAAATGGTACGTGGCCAACAACAGGCACTGGACAGCGGGGAAAGCATTCGTCAGAAGTTTCCAGGAATTCTATCTGCTCAGGGACTATATGCGGGAGTTGAAGGACGAGGTTGCGCGACGGAGACAGATGATTGGCGAGCCCTTCAAGGTTTACATGGTGAAGATGCAAACCTTGATACGGCCACTACGCTATGCGACAGATCGTGAGCTAAAACTATTTACAACAATAGTTTGCCCGATCTGCGCGCATATGCTCGTCCATATCAGTTCTGTAACCTGACGGAGCTGATGCTGCTGGCGAACAAGTTCGAGGACCTGGAAAGGGATCGGGAAAAGTTGCGGCAGCAACAGCGAGGCAATAGGACGCGGCTGATGGCCATGGACGACGCTGGGAGCCCGGATGATGAGGAATACCACCGGAGCATGGCCGTTGAGGAGACGAGACCTCGACCCGCGCCTAGGACATGCACAGCAGGGCCAAGGACACATGTCCAGAACCACCCCAGGGCATGCCGGATATGTGCCCAAGAGGGCCACTACGCCATTGAGTGCCGCAACGACCGCCTGGAGCTTTGTTGGCAATGCGGGCGCATCGGCGTGCGAACAGCGACTTGTTGCCAGTCGGGATACGGCCAGAGGCACCCGCCATCCAGGGGCGAGCGGGAGCAGCGTCACGGAGGCCTCAGACACTAGTGGGTCGTCTTTTGGATGAAGGCACCCAGCTGTCGGCGATTGTGGTCATTGGAGCTGATCAGCACAAGGCCACCATCGATACTGGAGCCACCAGCAGTTTCGTGAGCGAGCGTGAGCGTGAGCTGGCCACCTTGGGAGCCGAAGAACAATTGCTCGGGTGGCAGCGAGGTACTACTGGCCGGGTATGTACAGCGACGTGTGGGCATATGTGCGGCGGTGCGAGCTGTGTCACTTCAGAGACAGATAAACGGAGCAGGACGGCTCATGTGGCGGACCTCAAGCCATATCGAGCAGAAGCGGGTGAGTTGCCAGCCAGTTTATAAAAAAAAAAAAAAAGGGAGTGAATACACATAGCTATGTGTATTAGCCACACGCATTATGAATCACGCTAATTACAGTTTTTCTGCCACCAATTGGCCAATACTGGGATCGAACCAACGCTAGCACTGCCCAGGGCCCTGCGTGCAGGTTCCTCTGATGGTAAGATGATTGGATGGTGACTATCGAAGTTCAATGAAGAGTTTTTGAGACGACCATCCACACACAGTTACCCAAATTCATCAAAGAATGGCGACAGGGAGGCAAGACTGCTGCATGATGAAACAGTTCCTTTAGCTTGAAGTGTGTTTATTTCTTCCCAAAGATGTGCTTGTTGAATCACTCGCAACAGTATATGCGTGTAGGTTCAGATGTCTCTCATAGTGAGTCCTCGGCCACGATCTTTATGAATAAACTTCGATACATATGCAAAGATACGCTGAAGACGACTAAAAGAGTTCGCATACTTGCAATCCATAGAGACGTCGCAGACTGCGCGCCCTACGAGAAGAACAGCCTTCCGACGCTCCACTGAAGTTTTCTCTGGAAGCACCGAGACTGGCCACTGCGATCTGGGCTTAGAAATGAACTCAGGACCACTAAACCAAAGAGATGATGCGTTCAATTCGATGGGCAGTGAACCTCGAGATAATATGTCAGCGGGATTTAACTCAGTAGGTACGTAGTGCCACTCCATTGTAGATGTGAGATCCTGTATCGTGGCGATGTCCGGGTTCGTCATTGATCCAGGATAATGCGACAGTAGAGTCACACCAGCAGTGGAACTGATCTGTGAAAATGTCTAAGCCAGCTACCTCATCCATCAGACGTGCTAGTCATTCTGCTCCATATAATTCCAGCTTCGGAACCGTAAGCGTCTTTAAGGAAGAGACTCGAGACTTTGAGCAAAGTAACCTGCTAATGCCAGGTTGCCCCTTGGATACGATGTAGATACAGGCTCCATAAGCGTCGATGCTGCCATCACAAAATCTATGGATCTCTACCTTCTCTCCTGGAACTACCACCAGTCCTAAGGCCGCTGCCAAAGTTACTGCAAATGTCAAGCCATGCAGTATGAAGTGCCGAAGGAAGACTCTTGTCCCAATTAAGCTTATGCCTCCACAGCTGCTGTAAGAATATTTTTGCCTTTGTTATTACTGGGCCGACCAGTCAAAGGGGGTCGTAGAACCGAGCAATGGACGAAAGAACAAAACATCTACAGGGCTTGCAGCTTGAGTCCAGGCCAAGTATGAAAACAAAAGTTGATCAGATGCTGGATCCCATGCAAGGCCAAGTGTCTTTGTAATGTCGCTGCCATCATTGAACTTTATAAGAGATTCCTTATCGCAATCTGTCACGCCGTCCAGCACCATGGGATGGCTTGAACACCACTTCCTTAATTTGAATCATCCACCTTCCAAAATTCCAGTGGTCTCCTGCATGACACGCCTTGCTTCTTCGACTGATTTACCTCCAGAGATCAAATCGTCGACATAAAAATCGCGAAGCAACACCTCTGAGCCGAGTGGGAACGCATCTCGTTCATGTATGGCGAGTTGGTGCATGGCACGCACCGATAAGAATGAAGCCGGTTTCGTTCCATAAGTTACAGTGTCCAACTTAAACACTTCTAACTCATCGCCAGGTGAATTTCTCCAAAGAATACATTGTAGATAGCTGTCCGGTTCAGGCACCTTCACGCAGCGATACATCTTGCAGATATCTCCGGTGAGTGTAACTGGATAGGCTCGGAAACGCAATAATATGTTGATCATCTTCGGCTGAATGACAGGACCTGACATTAGAACTTCATTTAGTGAGTAGCCACTTGATGTAGCAGCTGACCCATCAAAAATGACACGAAGCTTAGTGGTTGTACTGTCTTCCTTCAGGACGCTGTGATGCGGAAGAAAATATCTGCAGTGTTGAAACAATTCGCGCGGAACACGCGACATGTGACCCAGCTCAGAGTACTCTTTCATGAATGCTGAGTATTGAGTCTTTATATGAGGCAAGCGACTTAATTTCCTCTCCAAATTGAGAAATCTGCGCTGCGCCTGCTGATAAGACTCACCGAGAAGCTCACAATTAAGCTTGACAGGCAATCGCACTGAGTATTGGCCATTGGCTACTCGAGTATAATGCCTTACAAAATGTGCCTCGCAGTCCAAGTCTTCTTTGCTGATCCTTACGACGGAGTCATTGCAGCTCTCAACCTCCCAGAAACGCCGAACGAGACTGTCCAACTGGGCGTCAGAACCAGAGTCTGTATCTGGCTCTGAAGGTACCTTCGAAGTCACGAGCACGGTGTTAGGGCTGCGAGTTCCGCCTCCAGACACAATCCAACCAAGACGAGTCTTCTGTAAAAGTGGCAGTCCAGGCAGCAACTTGATTTGACCCACACAGAGCAACTCATAGAAAAGGCTAGCTCCGATAAGCAAATCTATTCGCTGCGGAATATGAAAAGCTGGATCAGCCAGAGTTATGTTTGGCGGTATGTTCCATGTGCCTATGTTCACATCAGAACAGGGCTGTCTGCCAGTTACATTCGAGACTATCGTGGCTGTGAAGCTATTTGCATACATGGAGTCGTGAGACCGAAGAGTGACGCAAACCGTACTTCCATCGGTGGCCACCTTGCAGTCGCCTAAACCATAGACAGCTGAGGATGACTTTGTCCTTTTGAGCTGCAATTGATGGGCGCATCTAGCTGTAATAAGATGCAGTTGTGAGCCTGAATCCAAAAGTGCACGACAAGGAACTAATTCACCAAACCGATTTTTTACCAGGACGACTGCGGTCCCCAGGAGCACTACATCGCTGATCAGATCTTGGGCTAGGAGAGTAGTAGATGGGGCTTGAGTAGGCATGCCCTGCATCATTGATGACGATGAATGTTGCTTTGACAGAGCTACTGCTTGTGATGTGCTGGAGTTGCCGAGGTGGAGAAGCGTGTGATGCTTGACTCCACAGACTCGGCAGCCGCCCGAGCCACATTGTCGCGACTGATGGCCGACCTTCAAGCAGTTCAAACATAGTCCAGCCCTTTTGACCTCATTCAGGCGTAGACTAGGTGACAAGTTTGCAAATCTTGAGCATTTGTAGATAGTATGCTCTGGCGTATTGCAAAAGACACAACTCTGTGCGCTGTGGTCCGTTACATGCAATGCTGACCTGTTGGTGACAAATTTGCTACTACTATTCACAGGCTTGCTGGATGAATAGTTCGTCATAGCAAACTCCATCGATTCCAAGGTCCGGCAACGGAGCTCAAGAAATGAAGAAACTTCTTCGCATGTAGGTATACGAGATGCCGTCTCTGAATCCTCCAACTTCTCTTCCCACTTAGCTTGTGTGGCCGCATCGAACTTCTGTAGCAGCACCTGAGCTATCATGGCGCTGGCTATCTGCTCTGTTGTGCCCAGGCTGCTGAGTGCACGCATATGCACATTGAAGCTGTCCGATAGTTCTCGCAACTTGCTGGTAGATCCGTTCTCTACCCTCTTTAGCCCCAAGATCTTTACGATGTGTGCCTGGAAAATTAAACGTCGGTTATCATATCTTTGTTTCAATAAGGTTATGGCCTCCGTATAGTTATCGTTTGAAATCTCCAGAGAGCGAACTGTGTCCAACGCTGCACCGTCTAGACAGGATCGTAAATATTGAAGCTTTTCCATGTTGTTGACTTCGGGTCGACTATCAATGATTGTTGAAAACATTGAGTAGAAATCGGCCCATTTTTCATATCCACCGCTGAACGTAGGTAATTTTAATGGCGGCAGCGCAGGTGCGGAATGTAGTTTAGAAGCGGGAGCCTGCATATGCGTCATTGGTCTACTAAGCGTGGAACTATGAGGCACTTGACTGCTGCGGCTCTGAATTTCCGACAATATTGAAGACTGCATGACCAATATTAAGTCATCGAAATCCATGCGCAAGTCACTGTGCATCTCATCAAAATCAAGCTCCTCTAGGTGGTCGTGGGCTTCACCAAAGTAACTGCTTAACTTGCCAATATGCTCCAATAAAACTGTTAAGGTGCTGTCACTGTGATCGGTAAGCGCCTCCGCTTCAACTTTAATTTGCAACCTTTTTAAACGCTCAAATACCGATTTAACCTTGAGCTTATAAAAACTCACTCGCTCTTCAGGCGCAACTGTACTAGCTTCAAAATTCGCCATGACGAGTAAACGTCGCACACAAGAAGTAACGGTATGGCTTGAAAGTGTTGGTATGCAAATGACAGCAGAAGTATGAGTTGATAGCTGTACGTGTTTGTCTCTAAATGCACATGTATGAATTAACGCGCACCGACACGGTTTTTATGGAAGCGACTGTACTGCTGGCGAACGGAACGAGTGCAATGGCAACGAGAGAACAGTAACGGCACAAGCGTAATTACACAGAGCTTGTGCGCGCTGCAATCGAATAATGAGCGCGAGCTTAGGCGAGAATCACAGTTCAGAAATGAATTTAAATTGTTTTATTAATTAGTTTATTACAAATTCTTTATTAAATCGCCACTATTGAATGCCTGTATGCATTACAACTAATGCACTCACAATAGCTGGTACTGTTTTTATGGACAGCACTGTATTGCAAGTCGAAACGAATGTGTGTCTAACGACTATGCAATAAGTAGCGGCACAAAGCAATTGACATAAAACGGTTTATGCGCAAACGGAACTTGTAATAACTTATATATATTTATATATATATATAGAAGTTCACGTCGGGGTCACCGAGCTACCGAATGTTGAGCTACCGAGATTTTTCGAATAGCCTTTTTTATATATTTATAATATATTTATTTCAATGTTCACAGTTTATTTTATTGTTCTATGTTCACAGTTTATTTTATTGTTCTATGCGTATGTATGTTTGTATGTATGTAACTGCAGAGCTGCTGCGCACGAGCATCTGCCCAAAAACGATTAGCTAAGTATGACTTCCAAATTGCACTGCTACCGAGATTTTTCGAATAGCCTTTTTTATATATTTATAATTTATTTATTTCAATGTTCACAGTTTATTTTATTGTTCTATGTTCACAGTTTATTTTATTGTTCTATGCGTATGTATGTTTGTATGTATGTAACTGCAGAGCTGCTGCGCACGAGCATCTGCCCAAAAACGATTAGCTAAGTATGACTTCCAAATTGCACTGCCGAATTGATCTACGAGCGCCGGCTTGAGCCGGCTGCGTCGTGAGAACGAATATGCGTGTAAAGGGCGGAGAGCAAAAACGGCACAGGTTGCCGAAATCTCTTAATGATAAGCAAAGTTCTCTTAAATAGTAAAGCTAGGTTTTGCTGCGCCCAACATCCTCCCCCCGTTGAAGCCTAGGCTTTAACAGAATCTTTATTGGGCAGCAGACACAGCTTGTTTGTAGCCCTTCTAATTTCGCCAGCCTCCGTTTTAAGTACGGCGACTCTTGCGACGCCGTCGCTTCCAGGAATGAGTTCGACTATCCTGGCCAACGGCCACTTCAGCGGTGGCAGATTCTCGTCCCTTACGAGAACCACATCACCAACCGATAAGCCAGGTTGAGATACTCTCCATTTTGCTCGCTGCTGCAAAAGGTTCAAGTACTCCTCCCGCCAGCGTGTCCAGAATACCTGCTGAAGATAGCTCACACGCTGCCAGGCATCCAAACGATTAAATTTGAGCCCTGTAAGGTTAGGCTCACTGAAGGATGAAGGAGGGCCGCCATTAAGGAAATGCGCAGGCGTCAATACGTCTAAATCTGCTGGATGCTCTGAAATCGAAACTAAATGTCGAGAATTAATAACAGCCGCGATATTGCAGACCAACGTGCGAAGCTCATCATAGGCCAGGATAGCAGGACCAGCAGCTCGGTAAAAATGATGTTTCGCTGTCTTCACTGCAGCCTCCCACAAACCACCAAAGTGAGGAGATCGTGGAGGGATGAAATGCCATTCTATTGAGTCAGCTAGACAGGAGTCCTTCACTGCATTCTGATGAGCATCTGACAGAAACAGACGTTTCAACTCCTGAAGCTGGTTGCGGGCACCAAGAAAATTGGTGGCATTGTCAGACCAAATTTGACTTGGCTTTCCTCTAGTGCATATGAACCGCTGTAGAGCATGCAGAAATGCAGTAGTGGTTAAGTCCTTGACCAGTTCCAACCATATAGCCTTCGTAGCAAAACAGATAAAAACACAGACGTAACATTTTACAGGAGCCTTATTTCGTGCCTCAGGCTTGTAAAAGAAAGGTCCGCAAAAATCGATTCCAGTGACCCAAAACGCACGACAGCCTTCGACGCGATCCTTGGGAAGATCTGCCATTATGTGCTCTACTAGTCGCGGTTTGGCCCGAAAGCATATCACGCATTTATGAATCACGCTAGTTACAGTTTTTCTGCCACCAATTGGCCAATACTGGGATCGAACCAACGCTAGCACTGCTCGGGGCCCTGCGTGGAGGTTCCTCTGATGGTAATGCATGATAATGGCCCGAGTTACTGGATGACTTCTCGGTAAGATGATTGGATGGCGACTATCGAAGTTCAATGTAGAGTTTTTGAGACGACCATCCACACGTAGCAGCCCAAATTCGTCAAAGAATGGCGACAAGGAGGCAAGACTGCTGGATGATGAAACAGTTCCTTTAGTTTGAAGTGTGTTTATTTCTTCCCAAAGATGAGCTCGTTGAATCACCCGCAACAGTATATGGGTGCCGGTTCGGATGTCTCTGATAGTGAGTCCTGGACCACGAACTTTATGAATAAACTTCGCTACATATGCAAAGATACGCTGCAGACGGCTAAAAGAGTTCGCATACTTGCAATCCATAGAGGCGTCACAGACTGCCCGCCTTACGAGAAGAGCAGTCTTCCGACGCTCCACTGAAGTTTTCTCTGGAAGCACCGAGACTGGCCACTGCGATCTGGGTTTAGAAATGAAGTTAGGACCGCTAAACCAAAGAGATGATGCGTTCAACTCAATGGGCAGTGAGCCACGAGATAATATGTCAGCGGTATTTAACTCAGTAGGTACGTAGTGCCACTCCATTGTAGATGTGAGATCCTGTATCGTGGCGATGCGATTTGCAACAAATACATTGAAGCGTCCGGGTTCGTCATTGATCCAGGATAATGCGACAGTAGAGTCACACCAGCAGTGAAACTGACCTGTGAAAATGCCCAAGCCAGCTACTTCATCCATCAGACGTGCTAGTAACTCTGCTCCACATAATTCCAGCTTCGGAACCGTAAGCGTCTTTAAGGGAGAGACTCGAGACTTTGAGCAAAGTAACCTGCTAATGCCAGGCTGCCCCTTGGATACGATGTAGATACAGGCTCCATAAGCGTCGATGCTGGCATCACAGAATCCATGGACCTCTACCTTCTCTCCTGGAACTATCACCAGCCTGGGGAATGCAGTCCTAAGGCCGCTGCCAAAGTTACTGCAAATGTCAAGCCATGCAGTATGAAGTGCCGAAGGAAGACTCTCGTCCCAATTAAGCTTATGCCTCCACAGCTGCTGTAAGAATATTTTTGCCTTTGTTATTACTGGGCCGACCAGTCCAAGGGGGTCGTAGAACCGAGCAATGGACGAAAGCACAGAACGTCTACAGGGCTTGCAGCTCGAGTCCAGAGCCAAGTATGAAAACAAAAGTTGATCAGATGCTGGATCCCATGCAAGGCCAAGTGTCTTTGTAATGTCGCTGCCATCATTGAACTTTATAAGAGATTCCTTGTCGCAATCTGTCACGCCGTCCAGCACCATGGGATGGCTTGAACACCACTTCCTTAATTTGAATCCTCCACCTGCCAAAATTCCAGTGGTCTCCTGCATGACACGCCTTGCTTCTTCGACTGATTTTCCTCCAGAGATCAAATCGTCGACATAAAAATCGCGAAGCAACACCTCTGAGCCGAGTGGGAACGCATCTCGTTCATGTATGGCGAGTTGGTGCATGGCACGCACCGATAAGAATGAAGCCGGTTTCGTTCCATAAGTTACAGTGTCCAACTTAAACACTTCTAACTCATCGCCAGGTGAATTTCTCCAAAGAATACATTGTAGATAGCTGTCCGGTTCAGGCACCTTCACGCAGCGATACATCTTGCAGATATCTCCGGTGAGTGTAACTGGATAGGCTCGGAAACGCAATAATATGTTGATCATCTTCGGCTGAATGACAGGACCTGACATTAGAACTTCATTTAGTGAGTAGCCACTTGATGTAGCAGCTGACCCATCAAAAATGACACGAAGCTTAGTGGTTGTACTGTCTTCCTTCAGGACGCAGTGATGCGGAAGAAAATATCTGCAGTGTTGAAACAATTCGCGCGGAACACGCGACATGTGACCCAGCTCAGAGTACTCTTTCATGAATGCTGAGTATTGAGTCTTTATATGAGGCAAGCGACTTAATTTCCTCTCCAAATTGAGAAATCTGCGCTGCGCCTGCTGATAAGACTCACCGAGAAGCTCACAATTAAGCTTGACAGGCAATCGCACTGAGTATTGGCCATTGGCTACTCGAGTATAATGCCTTACAAAATGTGCCTCGCAGTCCAAGTCTTCTTTGCTGATCCTTACGACGGAGTCATTGCAGCTCTCAACCTCCCAGAAACGCCGAACGAGACTGTCCAACTGGGCGTCAGAAACAGAGTCTGTATCTGGCTCTGAAGGTACCTTCGAAGTCACGAGCACGGTGTTAGGGCTGCGAGTTCCGCCTCCAGACACAATCCAACCAAGACGAGTCTTCTGTAAAAGTGGCAGTCCAGGCAGCAACTTGATTTGACCCACACAGAGCAACTCATAGAAAAGGCTAGCTCCGATAAGCAAATCTATTCGCTGCGGAATATGAAAAGCTGGATCAGCCAGAGTTATGTTTGGCGGTATGTTCCATGTGCCTATGTTCACATCAGAACAGGGCTGTCTGCCAGTTACATTCGAGACTATCGTGGCTGTGAAGCTATTTGCATACATGGAGTCGTGAGACCGAAGAGTGACGCAAACCGTACTTCCATCGGTGGCCACCTTGCAGTCGCCTAAACCATAGACAGCTGAGGATGACTTTGTCCTTTTGAGCTGCAATTGATGGGCGCATCTAGCTGTAATAAGATGCAGTTGTGAGCCTGAATCCAAAAGTGCACGACAAGGAACTAATTCACCAAACCGATTTTTTACCAGGACGACTGCGGTCCCCAGGAGCACTACATCGCTGATCAGATCTTGGGCTAGGAGAGTAGTAGATGGGGCTTGAGTAGGCATGCCCTGCATCATTGATGACGATGAATGTTGCTTTGACAGAGCTACTGCTTGTGATGTGCTGGAGTTGCCGAGGTGGAGAAGCGTGTGATGCTTGACTCCACAGACTCGGCAGCCGCCCGAGCCACATTGTCGCGACTGATGGCCGACCTTCAAGCAGTTCAAACATAGTCCAGCCCTTTTGACCTCATTCAGGCGTAGACTAGGTGACAAGTTTGCAAATCTTGAGCATTTGTAGATAGTATGCTCTGGCGTATTGCAAAAGACACAACTCTGTGCGCTGTGGTCCGTTACATGCAATGCTGACCTGTTGGTGACAAATTTGCTACTACTATTCACAGGCTTGCTGGATGAATAGTTCGTCATAGCAAACTCCATCGATTCCAAGGTCCGGCAACGGAGCTCAAGAAATGAAGAAACTTCTTCGCATGTAGGTATACGAGATGCCGTCTCTGAATCCTCCAACTTCTCTTCCCACTTAGCTTGTGTGGCCGCATCGAACTTCTGTAGCAGCACCTGAGCTATCATGGCGCTGGCTATCTGCTCTGTTGTGCCCAGGCTGCTGAGTGCACGCATATGCACATTGAAGCTGTCCGATAGTTCTCGCAACTTGCTGGTAGATCCGTTCTCTACCCTCTTCAGCCCCAAGATCTTTACGATGTGTGCCTGGAAAATTAAACGTCGGTTATCATATCTTTGTTACAATAAGGTTATGGCCTCCGTATAGTTATCGTTTGAAATCTCCAGAGAGCGAACTGTGTCCAACGCTGCACCGTCTAGACAGGATCGTAAATATTGAAGCTTTTCCATGTTGTTGACTTCGGGTCGACTATCAATGATTGTTGAAAACATTGAGTAGAAATCGGCCCATTTTTCATATCCACCGCTGAACGTAGGTAATTTTAATGGCGGCAGCGCAGGTGCGGAATGTAGTTTAGAAGCGGGAGCCTGCATATGCGTCATTGGTCTACTAAGCGTGGAACTATGAGGCACTTGACTGCTGCGGCTCTGAATTTCCGACAATATTGAAGACTGCATGACCAATATTAAGTCATCGAAATCCATGCGCAAGTCACTGTGCATCTCATCAAAATCAAGCTCCTCTAGGTGGTCGTGGGCTTCACCAAAGTAACTGCTTAACTTGCCAATATGCTCCAATAAAACTGTTAAGGTGCTGTCACTGTGATCGGTAAGCGCCTCCGCTTCAACTTTAATTTGCAACCTTTTTAAACGCTCAAATACCGATTTAACCTTGAGCTTATAAAAACTCACTCGCTCTTCAGGCGCAACTGTACTAGCTTCAAAATTCGCCATGACGAGTAAACGTCGCACACAAGAAGTAACGGTATGGCTTGAAAGTGTTGGTATGCAAATGACAGCAGAAGTATGAGTTGATAGCTGTACGTGTTTGTCTCTAAATGCACATGTATGAATTAACGCGCACCGACACGGTTTTTATGGAAGCGACTGTACTGCTGGCGAACGGAACGAGTGCAAAATCAACGAGAGAACAGTAACGGCACAAGCGTAATTACACAGAGCTTGTGCGCGCTGCAATCGAATAATGAGCGCGAGCTTAGGCGAGAATCACAGTTCAGAAATGAATTTAAATTGTTTTATTAATTAGTTTATTACAAATTCTTTATTAAATCGCCACTATTGAATGCCTGTATGCATTACAACTAATGCACTCACAATAGCTGGTACTGTTTTTATGGACGGCACTGTATTGCAAGTCGAAACGAATGTGTGTCTAACGACTATGCAATAAGTAGCGGCACAAAGCAATTGACATAAAACGGTTTATGCGCAAACGGAACTTGTAATAACTTATATATATTTATATATATATATAGAAGTTCACGTCGGGGTCACCAAATGTTGAAAAAGATATGGCGGATATATCTACGCCCATAGGGGGCGCGACAAACCGCAAAAGCTTATAGCTTCTACAGTTCAAGAGCTAGAAGCCTTAAAATTGTATGGTTGAGTTACTGGCATGTCCGGCTAAAAAATACCCTGTAATTTTTTGAGTGTAAGCATCCAAATTTCACACTTACGTTGCCCTTGACTACTTCTAAGAACTGGCCAAAAATTATATGTCTACGCACACTGGGGGCGTGGCAAATCGGGAAAAACTGTAAGTTTTTCCGATTCTCAGTGAGAAATTCAAAATTTTATTTTATTTTATTTTATTTTACCGAACCCATTGAAAATGGGAAATCAGGGTATAATGTTTTTGTGAAAATGTATGTAACAGGCTGAAGGAGATAAAGTATATATATTCTTCATCAGCTCGATAAGCTGAGTTGAGATAGCCCTGTCCGTCTGTCCGTCCGTCCGTCCGTCCGTCCGTCCGTGTGAACGCAGCGAACTCGTAAACCACAAAAGCTAGAGAAATTTTCAGAGAATACTCGTCTATAGCCTACGCAGTACGCGTTTTTTTAGATTTTCGATAACTCATCCCGTTTCCTTATTATCGATAAAAATCGATAACTTTTCTTCGGTTCAGCATACCGTAAGAGCTAGAGACTCCAAATTCACTGTGTATATCCGTGTAATGAATGCGGACATTTTGTAATTTTTGGATTTTGGATGCCACGCCTCTTTGCTACCAATTTATAAAAATTGTATTTCAAATACTAGAGACTTGTGCTTTGGCAAATACACACATATAATTGACATAAACGCGCTGTGAAAGTTTTATTAAGAAAGTCCATTCCAAACAAAAGTTATTAAACATTTAATTTCCCATACAATATTGCATACATATTGCAGCCCAAGCGCAGTCGCTGCGTCAACTGCACAGTCAGCAGAGCGCGTGCTTATGCGTGCGTGCGTATGCATGTGTGTATGTGTTTGCGTTGCTCAAAATATTTGTATATGTTAAAAAAGAATATAATGTTGGGAAGATTGGCTCTTCGCAGGGTTCAGGGTATCTCGTAGTCGAGCCGTCTCGACTAGAGCACTTTTACTTGTTAATTCTCTAATTGTTAGTCTTAAGTGCAAAACATAAATTTAATTGAACTTGTAAAAGCACTACAATCAACGACGTCTGAAACAAGTAGTAAGACAGTTGTGTTGCCGAAATTTAACGCAGATCTTGTTGGCGCCGACGCATCTGCGTGGTGTGCTACAGTAAATATAATTCTGGCGGAAAATAACATAAAACGCAGTGCGTTGGTGATGGTTTTGAGTGTAGCGTTTAAGGCAGTGCGTCGCAGTGGCTCTCACAAATATGTTATCCTGACATAAATTGGACCGAGCCTAAGGAACTTTTTGTACAAGGCTTCACCAGTGTAGAAACACCAGCAGCTATGTTTTTGACAATGTTATCAATGTTCTGTCGGACGGCTTATAGTTACTTTAATCAGCAAGAAGCAAGACGAATTAGCCGTGAATTTGCAAAAGTGTGCAAAAAAAAAAGAGCATTTGGTGCTGAGCAAGCGGCAGCGAAATGTTTAATGAGTGTAGCGGTAAGAACGTGTTTGGTCACGATCAGCAATCAAATGTAACCTGCTTCAAGTGTGGCGAGGTTGGACACATTTCAACCCATTGCAGTAAGCTCAAAAGTGACAAGGATCCGCATCAGGTGAAACGAGTGCAGCTTTGCAAAGTGGTTGAGCCCAAAGGAGAGATGGTTCATCAAGGCGAGACTTTTACGACAATGTTTGACTCTGGAGCGGAATGTTCGTTGATTAAACATAAGATACGTACTAAGTTAGTCGGTAAAAGAATTAACAACGTAGTCATGTTAAAGGGTATTGGGAATGACAGCATTTGTAGTACATTGCAAATACAACGTAAAAATTAACAATCATTGTATTGGAGATGCTGTTCCACGTTTTGGGCGATCAGTATTTGGACAGCGACATTGTGATTGGTCGAGAAATACTGTCGCAGGGTTTTCATGTCATTGTGTCACCGGGAAAATTTGAAATTGTTTGACCAAAATCTGTAAACTGTTGTTCAAATGATGATATATTTTCTAAATTGGATACGGATCTTGTCGGCGAAGATAGGGATAAATTAAACAATTTATTGGAAAATCTTAAATTGTACAGTAAGTTGAGTGACAGAGGCAAGCCCTTTAGAATTGTTTGTTGGCAAGGTTGCTCTTCCGTTAGGGTTGCTTCCACCATGTGAAACGACACAAGAGGTTGATTTGGCGGAATCAAGAGCTCGAGCAGTACAAAATATATCAGCGGCAGCAGTATATAGAAAGAAACGGTTTGATAAAACTAAGGCTAAGGTTGTTGGATACGAAGAAGGAGATTTTGTGTTGTTAAAGAATGAAGCAAGGCGTCAAACGAGGTTAAGTCCAAAGTTTAGGGGACCGTTACAAATAGCTGAATTGTTGGACGGAGATAGATATATCCTAAGGTCATTGACAAATAATAGAAAATACAAATATGCTCATGACGATATAAGGAAATTGCCAGAAGGATAAGTACCAGTTGAGTTAGAAAGCAGTGATGAGAATTTGAATAATATTGAGAATGAAACTGTTGAAAGAGACAGTATTGAAACGATTGAGAGTGAAACTGTTGAAAGAGACAGTATGGATGCCTGAAGGGGCTGATAAGAAAAGTTGAAAGAATTGGTCATAATGCAAGCACAAGTGCAAAACAAATATTTTGATCATGGCGTGTGGCGCATAAGATGATGTAATGTAAAACCAGTTGAGTTTATGATAATGAAAAGGACAGCGAAGAAAGATTAAAGATTAATTTTACAGCAGTTTAAGAACGAAACTAAAAGCTGAAGATAAAATTTTGTATGAAACCCTGAAGCAAAAATAGTTGTAATCAAAAAGGAAAATGTTAATCTTAAATTACTTTTGAAAATTTATAGATAAAATGAATTATGCAGTAAGGCATTTTTGTAAAACTACACGAGGTCGTGTTATGGTCAGAATGGCCGTATCGGCGCGTACTAAGTTTTATGTGTGTGGTTGTAGTTTTCGGTATTTCAAAATAATGATAATTTCATCATAGTGCGTCTTTGGATATTTCACATTAATTATCATCATCAGCATCAGTATAAGCCCTTGTAAGGGCTATGATTGGTTGATTAAGTTGTCGGTTCTAGGAAGTACCGATTTAGCGAGGCGACAGTGTGCGACGCTGTTGCTGAGTGTGGTTCGAGAGTTTTAGTATAATTATACTCTTAAGTAAGAGTGGCCATACTATGTAAGAGAATATTGCATATCATTAAGAGATTTCGGCAACTTGTGCCGTTTTGCTCTCCGCCCTTTACACGCACATTCGTTCTCACGACGCAGCGGCTCAACCTTGATAAGCCGGCGCTCGTAGATCAATGGAGCCAGTGCAATTTTGGAAGTCAAACTTGGTTATCGTTTTGGGCAGATGCTCGCGTGAGTTACGATCAGTCCACTCCATTCCCAGAAATTAACTACCAAGAATAGAATGTAAGACAAATTTATGTATGAAGACACACTTTGAATAAAGACAGCTCAGTTGATTCTTGCCACTGCAGCATACACGTCGTGTTTTTTTTAAATCAATTATTTATTTTTTTATATACCACGTCACAGTTTAATAAAATTGGCGCAGCCGGTAGGATCCTTTTTTTATTAAAAAGGATTCAGCGATAACATTCAAACCGAAAAAAAAAATTTAATTAAACGGACGAAAAAACAAATAAATAAATATATATGTCGGCGCGTACTAAGTTTGTATGTGTGTGGTTGTAGTTTTCGGTATTTCACAAAGATAATTTCATCATAATGCGTCGGCTTCTAGTTATGCGTATTGGTGCGTCTTTCGATATTTCGCCATAATTATCTTCAGCATAAGCCTGTGATTGGTTGATTAAGTTGTCGGTTCTAGGAAGTCCCGTTTTAGCGAGGCAACAGCGTTTGACGCTGTTGCTGAGTGTGGTTCGGGCTCGAGAGTCAGTTGTGTTTGAGTTCTCAGAGCGACCGAAACTCGCTGCGCTAAGTAATGGAAACGAATCTTAATGCTACAACATCAGAAGTGGGATCTGGCTCGCTACCTAATATGACAAATGATCCTTGGCGAGTGCCGGACGTGTTAGCGGGAGCGCGTTAGAAATTTGCTTCGAATCAATTTATCGTGTGTTTGCGTCGTTGTGTGAACATAGTGTAAAAATAATATTGAAAAGATCTTGTTGGCGCAGACGCATCCGCGTGGCGTGCTACAGTAAATATAATTCTGGCGGAAAGTAACATAAAAGGCAGTGCGTCGCAGTGGCTCTCACAAATATGTTATCCTGACATAAATTGGACCGAGTTTAAGAAAATTTTTGTACAGCGCTTCACCAGTGTAGAAACACCAGCTATGTTTTTGACAATGTTTGACTCTGGAGCGGAATGTTCGTTGATTAAACAAAAGATAAGTACTCAGTTAGCCGGCAAAAGAATTAACAACGTAGTAATGTTGAAGGGTATTGGGAGTGACAGCATTTGTAGTACATTGCAAATACTTGGCAACGTAAAAATTAATTAATAATTATCATTATATTGAGATGCTGTTCCACGTTTTGGGCTATCAGTATTTGGAGAGCGACACTGTGATTGATCGAGAAATACTGTGGCAGGGTTTTCTTGTCATTGTGTCACCGGGAAAATTTGAAATTGTTAGACCAAAATCTGTAAACTGTTGTTCAAATAATGATATATTTTTTTAAATTGGATACTAATCTTGTCGGCGAAGATAGGGATAAATTAAACAATTTATTGGAAAATTTTTCAAAATATTTTATAAATTTTGTCAATGCCGTTTGGTCTTAAAAATGCACCTTCAGTTTTTGAGCGTACAGTGATGCATACACTTGGGGAACTTACAAATACATTTGTAGTAGGTGGCTACAACAAAAGCTGAAGCTTTAGAAAGATTACAGATTACCCTTGATATTCTAACGAAAGCTGGATTTATGTTCAATATTAAAAAGTGTTCGTGTCTCAAGTTGACAGTTCAATATTTGGGATACGAAGTGAGCGCATGCCAAATTCGTCCAAATTCACTTAAAGTTTCAGCGTTAACTGCTCCACCGCCTCCTCAGTCAGTCCGTGCTTTAAGACAATTTATTGGATTAGCGTCTTACTTTCGGCAATTTATGCAATGTTGTGTTTCATGAAGCCTTTGTATCTTTTGACATCGGAAAAGAACGAGTTTGTTTGGAAGTCAGAACATGAACAAATAAGACAAAAAGTTATTTCTGTACTTACACAGAAGCCAGTTTTAGTTATTTTTGACCCTAAATATCTAATCGAATTGCATACTGATGATACTCGTGGATATGGAGCCGTCTTGCTACACAAAATTGATAACAAGCCGCATGTTGTTGAATTTTCAGTAAGGCTACTTCACCTGCAGAATCACGATACCATTCTTATGAGTTGGAGACCCTTGCGGTTGTCATGGCTATAACGCATTTTCGTCATTATGTGATGGGTAGAGATTTTGTGGTTTTTACCGATTGCAACTCACTTAAAAGCATCAAGAACTAAACGTGACCTATCTCCCAGAGCACAAAGATGGTGGGCTTATTTACAGTCGTTCTCATTTGATTTGCAGTATAGAGATGGTAAACGAATGGCTCATGCTGATTTCTTTTCCAGAAGTCTCTCATCCGCTGAGGTGATTGATACTTCTAAAGTTCCTGAAAAACGAGTTAATTTGGCAGAGATACCTAGTGATTGGCTTATGGCTGAACAGCGGAAGGATTTCGATATTATCAATATTGTGAACAAACTGAAAGACAATTCTCTTGCCCAAGGAAATTGCAAAAACTTATGAGTTGAGAGCAGGATTACTTTATCGGAAAATTCAGAGAAATGGTAGAACTCGATCTTTGCCAATTGTTCCAAGGGCATTCAGGTGGTCTGTAATAAATCAGATTCACGAGACAATCATGCACTTAGGTTGGGAGAAGACTTTAGATAAGGCCTATGATTATTTTTGGTTCGATAGCATGTCTAAGTAGATACGAAAGTTTGTTGAAAACTGTATTACTTGTAAGATGTCAAAGTCATCCTCGGGTAAAATTCAAGCTAGAATTCATCCAATACCAAAGGTCAGCACACCTTGGTACACGATACACATAGACATAACAGGAAAGTTGAGTGGCAAGTCTGATCAGAAGGAATATGTTATTGTCCAACACTGACAATTGCATAGGTGCTGTGACATCGTCGGTATCTTTGTTTGGCTGTATCTTTGTTTGGAGTACCAGGCCAGGGTAGGTGGTTTGCTAGCTCTAAATTTAGTGAGTTTTGTTCTCAACAGAAAATAAGTTTGCATTTGATTGCGACAGGCGCAAGTAGAGCTAACGGACAGGTGAAACACCTTATGACCACTTTGAAAAAACTTACTGATGGCAGTTGAGGCTAGCAGCCGATCTTGGCAAAACGCATTAGGTGAGGTACAGTTGGCCTTAAACTGTACAGTAAGTCGAGTAACAAAGGCAAGCCCTTTAGAATTGTTTATTGGCATTGTGAATTGTGATTTGGCAGAATCAAGAGCTCGAGCAGTGCAAAATATATCAGCGGCAGCAGTATATAGCAAGAAACGGTTTGATAAAACCAAGGCTAAGGTTGTTGGATACGAAGTAGGAGATTTTGTGTTGTTAAAGAATGAGGCAAGGCATCAAACGAAGTTGAGTCCAAAGTTTAGGGGACCGTTACAAATAGCTGAATTGTTGGACAGAGATAGATATGTCCTAAGGTCATTGACAAATAATAGAAAATTCAAGTATGCTCATGACGATATAAGAAAATTGCCAGAAGGGTATGTACCAGTTGAGTTAGAAAGTAGTAATAAGGATTTGAATAATGTTGGTAATGAAACTGTTGAAAGAGACAGTATTGGAATGATTAAGAGTGAAACTGTTGAAAGAGACAGTATTGAAATGATTAAGAGTGAAACTGTTGAAAGAGACAGTATTGAAACGATTGAGAATGAAACGGTTGAAGGAGACAGTATGGATGCCTGAAGGGGCTGATAAGAACAAATGTTTTAATCATGGCGTGTGGCGCATAAGATGATGTAATGTAAAACCAGTTGAATTTATGAAATGAAAAGGATAGTGAAGAAAATTGAATTGAGCTAAAGATTAATTTTATAGCAGTTTAAGAATGAAACTAAAAGTTGAAGATAAAATTTTGTATGAAGCCCTGAAACGGGAATAGTTGTGGTCAAAAGGGAAAATGTTAATCTTAAATTACTTTCGAAGGTTTATAAATGGAATGAATTATGCAGTGAGGCAGTTTTGTAAAAGTACACGAGGTCGTGTTATTGTCAGAATGGCCGTGTCGGCGCGTACTAAGTTTGTATGTGTGTGGTTGTAGTTTTCGGTATTTCACAATGATAATTTCATCATAATGCGTCGGCTTCTAGTTATGCGTATTGGTGCGTCTTTCGATATTTCGCCATAATTATCTTCAGCATAAGCCTTTGTAAGGGCTGTGATTGGTTGATTAAGTTGTCGGTTCTAGGAAGTCCCGTTTTAGCGAGGCAACAGCGTTTGACGCTGTTGCTGAGTGTGGTTCGGGCTCGAGAGTCAGTTGTGTTTGAGTTCTCAGAGCGACCGAAACTCGCTGCGCTAAGTAATGGAAACGAATCTTAATGCTACAACATATATATTTATCGGCCGACGAAAGAAAAACTAAAAATCAGTTTTTCGTTTATGTTTAATAATACCACCAACCCGTTGGGGGTATTTTATTTGCCAGTCCGGCCAGCTATGCCCCGATTCATAGCCATGTATGGTCAGTGATATTAATGAACTACAAAAGATAGAGAGTGTTAATAGAAACTTAAAAATATTTATAATAGATTATAGAAAAAAAAAAAAAAAGGATTGGGAAATCACTCCACAATGTTGGAAGATCTTGCCGGTCGTCAAATTTGTGCACCTGCTCACTCCTGGGCACTGTGTGTGATTTCCCTAAGAAGATCTGAAAGCAAGGATTTAATTAAAGGTAGAGAGAGTTCAGAGGAAAATACGTAATAAAATGTATTATAATTAACACATAAAACGTGAAATGCGCTATGCAAGGAATAATCTGAAGTGCACAATGGTAAACACAACGGACGAAAGTGTCTGGTTGTTCTGGAAGGAACAGAAAAATTTAGTTGCAATAACAGGCGAGACGAGTCAATATTACCAATAATCAAATTATGTAGAAAAACAATCCCCAAGATAGTTCTACGATTGATTAATGATGGGAGATCAATAAGAAGAAGCCTACTAACATAAGACGGTAAACGAAGATTGGGGTCCCAGTTTAGATCTCGTAAGGCAAAAAGTAAAAACTGTTTCTGGACCGATTCAATTCGATCCTGATACAATTTATGCTGAGGAGACCATATAATTGAACAGTATTCTAAAATAGGTCGTACCAGCGAAACATAAAGAAGTTTGGTAATGAATGGATCCTTGAATTCTTTTGCCCAACGTTTAATAAAGCCAAGAACACTTTTGGCTTCATTTATGATAGTTGAGATATGAGAATTTAAGTTAAGTTTCGAGTCAAAAAGTACACCAAGATCTTTGACTGAAAAAATACGTTGCAAGGGATAATTATTAATTGAATAATTAGCAATATATGGAATAGTATGAAAGAAGATCATTGTCATACATTTAGAGCAATTTAAATGCAACCGATTAGCTACACAACAAAGTTGGAAGGAATTAAGATCATCTTGAAGGCGTAGATGATCAAAGGAATTAGCATACGAAAGACAAAGTTTTACGTCATCTGCATACATAAATATCTTTGAATTCGATATGCGATTTGGAAGGTCATTTATAAATAGGGAAAAAAGTAGCGGAACCAAATGACTACCCTGAGGTACACCCGACGAAACGAAAACAAGTTTCGAAAAAGCTGTTCTCAACACAACTCTTTGGGTTCTACCTTTTAAATAGGATGAAATCCAAGAAAGAAGTTTAGGGGAAAATCCTAGGTGATCAAGCTTTTGAAGTAGTATATCGTGGTGTACTGAGTCAAATGCTTTACTGAAATCAGTATATATAACATCAGTTTGCATTTTATTTAAAAAACTGTCATTGACTAGGGAAGTAAATTCTAATAGATTAGTGGAAGTAGATCGATTTCGAACAAAACCATGCTGCGATGGTGAAATAATCGATTTACAAAAACTTTGTAAGGTAGATGTTAATATTTTTTCAAATAATTTTGGAATAGCAGATAGTTTTGCAATACCTCTATAATTAGAAATTTCAGACCTCCCACCTTTTTTATATAGAGGGATGATGAAAGACTCTTTCCAAATAGACGGAAAAACAGAGGTTTCCAGCGACAAATTAAATAGTTTTAGTAATGGTGTCTGAAGCGAACCACTACATTCTTTAATTACACAACTGGGAATGTTATCAGCTCCAGGAGAAAAAGATGATTTCAATGACCGAATGGCAGAAATCAGAGAAGCTGAGGAAACTTTAGAAGCATTAATAAGATTAGTTGTAGAAATTAAGTAAGGGTATGAAGTGGTATAGGGATCTAACGAGGAGTAAGTGGATTGGAAAAAATGTGCAAATAGATTAGAGGAATCATGATCATTACAAGTTTTGTCCAATCCAAAGAAAAATGAGGAAGGTAAACTAGAAGAGTTACGCTTCATGTTTACGAATGAATAGAATTTCTTAGGATCACGAACAAACTGCCTTTTGCAACGAAAAAGGTAATTCTCATAACACCGAGAATTTAAAATATTAAAATTCGACTTGGCTATGGAATATTTAGACCAGTCTACATTCGAACCAGACTTTTTAAATATTTTAAAATATTTAGACTTAATATTTGGGGGTTTAAATTAGAAAGAGTCTGAGTAAACCAGGGGGCTTTATTAGAAACGGGCATAGGGAGACACATAGGAACACACTCATCTAAAAGAGAATTTAAAGTGTTATAGAAAAAAGTTGTTGCCAAATTAATGTCAACTGACTTATATAAGGGAGACCAATCTGTTGCATTAATAAGTTGATTAAGCAAAACAAAATTGCACTTATTATAACAACGACGTTGTTTTAAAATTTTAGGTGTGAAAACTGGAGGAGTACTTATGGATAATTGTACCTCCAAAGTGGGATGATGTATATCCTCAGGTATACAAAGGTGATGATCTAGAGACAGTAATGCTAGAGTCATCATTAATAGAAACTAGATCAAGTGAACGATTCAGATGATTTGAAATAGAGTTCATCTGAAACATAGAAAGCGAGAATAATTCATTGAAAAGGTAATGATCTAATGTAGGAATAAGAAAACTAGAGTTGGGACTGGAGGACCAAGAAGTGTTAGGTATATTAAAGTCACCCAACACAAGAAACATATCGTTATCATTAACATGTCCATAAATTTCTTTAATGCAAGTTATATGTTGAGCATAAACTTGACCATCAGATATATGAACAAGTAATAAATAGGGAACACGATGGAAGAGTTATTTTAACTCCAATAATCTCAGCATCATGAGATAACGAAAAAATAAAAGATTCTGAGAGGATATTGGATTTAACACCAATCAAGACACCACCACCTCTACGTAGCAGTCGATCGTGTCTATAAATGGTGAAATCATTAGAGAGAATCTCACTATTATAAACATTCGGACTTAGCCACGTTTCAGTGAGAGCAATAATTTCAGAATTTATACAAAAACTACTCAAAAATACTCTTCTGAGCTTAGAATTTAACCCGCGAACGTTTTGATATATCAAAGACAGTTGCGGAGAAGATTGAGAAAAATTTAGTTTTTTGATCCAATATTAGATGAAGATTGAACCGAAGTAGGATTTAACGATATTGGAGACAACCTATTCCGATTCTTGTGTTTGAATTCATGTACAACTACATTAGGTGGCCAAAATTTGGAGTCACATATAGTTGTGAAAAATTCAGCGGGCACATTGATTTTAAATGAAGCAATTTCACGAGGAGTCGCGAAATTAAACTTCGAAATAAAAACATTGGCTGCAGATTTACTAGAAATAAAAGCAGATATAGCTTCACATGTCGTGTCAGAAGAAAGCCTAGATAGGAAAATTTGCTTTCGAGGAGAAACGACAGATAAAGTAGGTATAGAAAGAGTGGAAGAAGAGGTCGGAATATTTTTCGTTGCTTGAGCAATATTCGGGGAGGCTTTTATTTTTTTGATTGGAACCTGTATAGGCTCTTGAGTGTCTATTATAACACTAGCAACAGGTGTGTCCGACAAGTCATTAGCAATTGGAACTAATAACGAGTCAGGGCAAGGTGAGGAAGGCACTAATAAATTAGGAGACAGTATTGGTACGGAATGGGGTACCAACTGAGGAGTCATAATTTCAGAATCCGAAGTATCAAAATTGTACTGATTTAGTAAACTTTCACCAGCTTCTAGGTCACTAGATAACTGTTTAGATATACTACTCAGTTTTAAAAATTGAAGTCGCACTGAATTATACATCTTGGAAAAATTTAATTGTTTTTCCAAGCAAATTGGACACGACCAGCGTAAACCACCACAACCAATTTTGGCAGTGGACATGATTTTGTCATAGTCCCGTCCGGTGAGACCAGCACATTTTGTGTGCATCATATTCTCACATAACCAGCAACTAACAAATTGCAATTGTGCAGAATCAGCTACTTGCCGAATATTGCATGATTTTTTGCAGCATGTCATATTGGCAATTGGGGTTAAGCAAACGAAACGTAAAAACTGATCAAAAGTAAATAATAGAAAAAAACAAAGAGAGGATTAGTGAGTCGTGAGAGCGGGTCCAACAACAAACAACTGATAAAGAGCGGGTGAGCAGCAAGCAGTGAAAGAGTTTCTTGCACAAGACGAATTTGATTTAGTGAGAAACACAAACAACTCAAGTATGAGTGTGAGTGATAACACTAACAAATATGCACAAGTGTAAAAAGAAACACAAACGAAAGAGGAGAGCGCCAAAGAAGCAAATGCAAGTGTAACAAAACAAATTACCGACGCTGACAAAACTTTCAAAATAGAAACACCTTTATAATAGCACAAATAGCACAAAACGATTGCTAGTGAAACTGCTGAAAGAGACAGTATGGATGCCTGAAGGGGCTGATAAGAAAAGTTGAAAGAATTGGTCATAATGCAAGCACAAGTGCAAAAGAAATGTTTTGATCATGGTGTGTGGTGCATAAGATGATGTAATGCAAAACCAGTTGGGCTTATGATAATGAAAAGGATAGTGTCTTCATTTTTGTTGGCCGTGTCGGAG